>JAOVYW010020270.1:0-19038 GCA_025775045.1 Hiodon tergisus | reverse complement strand
GATGTAGTGATGACAAAATGTCAATTTCACCTGCAACATTTAAAATTACCAGCCAAGTATTCTTTCTAAATATGGAATGAATAAAGTTATTTTTACAGCCACTGTTACAGTTTATGAAGTCATAAAGAGAATAGGAAGAAATTTAAATAATTACCTAACTTTGCTGAATCTTGTAGATTTTTTTGAACCAACTGTAAAATATTGTAAACCAACTGAGAAAATATTTTTATTCCCCAGTAAGTTGTGGCTGGTGGGCCAAAAAGTTTATTTATTCTGTCTTTTGGCCTGTACAAGTCTTTCAAGTGCTCGTTTCCACTGCTTAGCAATATGCCTCTTCCTTGCCACGTTTTCTTCCTCTACCACTTGTAGATGATTGGCAGTCAAACTCCATCCTTTTCTCTCTGACTCTAAGCAACTTATTTTGTCGCTGGCCTTGACTCATGTTCCAGCCAAATTGATGTTGCTGCGCAGCCACCTGTCTACTGCCCCAGATTTTGCTTAATCCCTCCAGAACATTTCAATGGCACTGTGCTTCCTGGACTGAAAAGTGTATTTCACCGTCTGGATGGCACTGGATGTAGCAATGTTCATGCTGGTGTTTCTTGGGTCTATGATGTCACCCATTACATTGAATGAAGACTCTACCATGGAACCAGGGAATTTTCAGGTTTCAAAGACAGAGGCCATACTTATTTTGTACATTTTAGCTTTGTGTAAATAAGAATAACACCACCGACAACAGATACCCGGAAATAGGACTACACGCAAACAATGGACACCATGACCTCCAAACAACAAAGCACCGGGGTCTACTCACAGGAGCTCTTACAGTACAGGGATCGACCTGTTGCACGGCCAAAAGAAATCCCGGTGGAGTTAAAAAGAAAAGGGCGAGGATTTCATGCTGGAAGGAGGGTGAGGAACGAGAAAATGGAAAACAGGTGGAGATACAAGCCGTGTCTTCCCTCGATCGTCATGGGGAATGTACGCTCGCTTATGAACAAGATGGACGAACTCTCGGTGCTGGTCAGCGGACAGCGTGAGTACCGGGAGTGCAGCACGTTATGCCTGACTGAAACATGGCTGAATGGGAAAACACCAGGCTGCTCAGTGAAGCTAGATGGCTTCTCGCTAGTCCGGGCAGACAGGAAGCAACAGAGCGGTAAGAAGTTGGGAGGAGGGCTTTCTGTCTTTGTTAACTCCAAATGGTGTAACCCAGAGCATGTTATCACTAAGGCAGAAATCTGCACGCCCAATATCGAGCTGCTGGCCGTCGGCTTGAGGCCATACTACTTGCCTCGGGAGTTTTCAGCCACAATTGCCATCACTGTTTACATTCCACCATTGGAAGTGGCGGCGCGCACTTGTGACATCATCCACTCCACTGTCACGGACCTTCAGACAAGGCATCCCAGCGCACTCTTCATAATAACTGGAGATTTTAATCATACCAAACTTGAAGTGGCCTGTAACACCAGAGGAGACAAGACCCTGGATCTGCTGTATGCCAATGTTAAGGAGGCATACAGGGCCACCGCCCTGCCCTCTCTCGGCAAATCAGATCACTGTTTGGTACAGCTGACTCCTACATACAAGCCTGCTGTTAGGAGGAGACAGTCCATCACCACCAGAACTGTAGTGGTCAGTGGAGGCAGAGGAGGCCCTGAGGGAGTGCTACAGGACAACAGACTGGGAACTGCTCCAACAGGACCACAGGGATGACATCGAGGGTCTGGCCCAATTCCTCACGACTACATCAGGTTTTGCCCGCTCCCTCAACCAGAAAGACAGCAGAAACACCCTCCCTTCAACTTGCTTCAACTCGTGAACGAGCCACCTCCAGAAGTTTTAAGATAACTCCTCCATCGTCGGCTGTATCACATACGACAGGGAGGAGGAGTACAGAGAACTAATCGAGAGCTTCATTGGATGATTTGACAGCAACCACCTCCAGCTCAACACAGGAAAAACCAAGGAGCTAGTGGTGGACTTCAGATGCAACAAAAGACCCCACACCCCAGTTGTAATAATGGGGGAGGGGGTAGAGATGGCAGACACCTAGTTCCTGGGGGTGCAATAAACTGGACTGGATGGACAACACTGAGGCCCTCTACAGGAAAGGACAGAGCAGGCTGTACACATAACTGTTATTTATTATTGTAATTGTTATTGTCCCAAACTTCTATTTTATGTTATTTTGCTCGTTTAAATTCCCCTGTGCTGCTGTGACAAATCCGGAATTTCCCCTAAGGGGGATTAATAAAGGAATATATGTATATCTACCTACATGCCTATTTAATCTATACACACCTCTGAATTAGCAACTCGCTGAAATGTAGGTACAGGCAACCTAACTCTCTCATATCACTTCAGGGCCCTTGGGAGCAACTGCACTTTGGGTTGGGACGACTGGAAGGACACTGGCTGTGGTCATTATAGTGCACACTTTTTGCCGGTGCACCTCTGTTTAGCATACCCCGCTCTATCAATTTAAAAAAATATTGTGATAGCGGAAAGCTGTGCCTTCACCTCTGTTTTAGCTTCAAGCTTCAGCCAGGCCCAGCTTCATCTGCACCTCACCTCTGACTCTAGCTGCACTACATAAATAGCATCATCCTCCTTAAGTTCTCTCATTCTGAAAAGGAATTGTCCAGATATTATCTACTGGCTTCAAGGTCTCCTTTTTTCCAGATCATAAAACGGTGTTAAGGTTAACCCCAACTGCATCCAACAACGTTAAAGGATCCGTCAGACGAAATATGACATATTGACGTTCGATTTAGTAGCTAAATACATACAGCAGGTGGGTGTTGTTTCATTGAACTAACGTGTTCGTTTTTATATTCCTCGTACGACAATGACGACATAAAAATATCTTAACATTACGGATACAGTGGGGTTAGCCTTAACTCAGCAAAAGTTAACGTTAGTTATTTAGCTAACCTGACGTGCTAACAAGCTGGCAAGCATTTTATTATAAACAGGGTGGGAAAGACGGTTAAACTTTGATTTGACAAGGTAACATTACTGAAGTTAGTTAAACAGCAACATGTCACATTATGTTAGCAGCAAACGAAAGATAGAGCTTACCTCAAAATCAGTGTCCACTATAGTTGTAGTCAGAGCCATTGAAAAAGAGTACGGTGTATAAACGTATCTGATGTTGCTGGATGTTGGTAGTCTGTGGGGCACTACCTTACCAAGAACACCTGTGCGCTTGGGTGATCTGGAAAAAAAAGCAGGCAAATCCACCAAGGTCAGAAAAAAATTACAATGGCAATGTGAGAAGTGGCCTGTTTCATTATCAGACTGAGCTGATGTGCATAGCAGTGGATGTAGTGGGCATTTGAGTACACATCTTGTATCTTCCTCTGAACACCTGCAGTGGCACCCCTCAACACGCTGGCTCCATCATATGCCTGGCAGATGAGGTAACTCTTCTAATCCTCAGGAAGGACTGCAGCGAGACGCTCTTTTAGTGTTGTGGCAATAGAATCAACTGTATCTGACTGCAGAGGGATACACTCAAAAAATCTTTCCTGTACATTGTTTTTGGCATCAATGTAGCACAGCACAAGCACAAGTTGACACGGTGTGGCAATATCCATCGTCTCATCTGCCTGGATTGAGATAAAATCGCTGCTTTAAACACAATAGCATTCTCAAGGTGCTCTTGTAGCAGATACGGAATATAATGTAAAGATTTTGTGTGAAGTTCCCCAAAAATAATGTTTTCTGGAATACCTATACAATAAAATGGTTAAATATTGACCCCTAGTGGTCAGAGGGAGTCTCTGCGTACCGGTTATCAGCTACCCGCCATTTTCTCATCGGTTCCGTTAAATGAACTGAAGAGAGTTTGGTCTATGGAGCATCCCTCTGAATGGTTTATTATTTTGTCTGTTACGCAGCAAACATTTGAGCTCAGCGAGGCCGTGTCTGCTGCATTATTTGCTAACGAAACGAGAAGAAAGGGGTTACACTCCATCAAGGGAAGCAACAAAATCTACCAACCCACGGAATATCCCGAGCCCTCACTCTCATCATGGCCACGCAAAGCTAACTCAAAGACGCCTTAAAATTTCTACTATTATAGACAGGATGTATCAATTTTGTAACCTCTCCATGGTGCCTTTTAATGCCAATCCAGTAGCCTTCGTCTTACTGTTCAGCAATGCTCATAGCATTGTCTAGATGGCTGCAGGTACTTTCATTCTGTTTGCATTTTTCAGAAAGATGTTTTAAGTCTCGTACCCCCATCGTTGTCCACAATGTTTCGGCGCCAGGACTTTGAAATAGCAAACAGGAAAAACAATAAAAAGCCATTACTTACAGCCATCCAGCTAGGCAATTCCGTTTGCCATAACAAGAGTTGGAGAACCCCCTGGTGTAGGTTAGTTCTCGATCGCTTGAATGCTGCTGGATTTGTAAATCGGGTCGATCCGGCGTGTTGTATAAATACAATTTTTTATAACATTTTTAAATGAATGCAAACACGAATACCAGGCGAGTAGTACTAGTAAATGATTTTATTTCATAAAAATTTTGCAATATATAATTAACTTATGTTTAACATATTTAAGTAGCCTTCTTCTCTGGATAACTTGAAGGGGGCGGCGCACCACTGGGTCAAATGTAATGTGTTCCATCTGCTCTGACGGGTGCCTTTACCGATTCAATTACATGGGAGTCCGCACTGCACTTAGTGTTTATAAAAAATGAAACAAAAGTTGGTAAGAAAAATAAAAGGCATGATTACGACATAAACCGTTTGATGTGACGTAATTGTACTACTTCTTATACCATATAGTTATGTAATGAAACTTAGTTAATGTCAATGTAATACATATTGTAGCATCCGCGGTAAGACCCGAAGGATTTACTGATTTTCTTTGGGACGGTAGTTGGAATGACAGTCCACACACTCTTTGACAGTGTCTGCGAATGATTTTATTTATTTTTTATTTGGAGCACACATGGTCCCTATGGGCGGAGGCCACGTCAAAACAAGCAACCCCTCACTCCTCCCCTTTTCTTCCTCTACCAGCTCTCTTTCTACTTTTTTACTCTTTTTGCTATCCACTCTCAACACTCTTCTCTCTGCACTTTCTCCTACTCTCTACGCACACCTCACGTCCCCCCCCACCCTTTAATCTCCTCCCTGACGTGGTCTCTCGCCCTTACAATTGGGTAACGTCTCCCAAGAACGTGGGACAGCCCCTCCCTCTAACTCTACCCCTCCACGTTGCTACATTGCCCCCCCTCAGCTCTTTGCCCCCGAGGAAAGACAAAGTCCCGAAAGTGACCAGGAGCCCGATGTGGTCTCCTGGCCCTCAGGGTTCAGGTGCCCAGCGTTGGTGGTGATGGGACAGGGGCTACAGGCCCCCCTCTCACAGGCGCCGCTGGTGAAGATTGGGCCAGGGGAGTGGAGCCGGGACAAGGAAAGTAGGGATCTGACCCAGGTAATGGGCCAACCGGTCGCTATGCAGAACCACACACCGGCCACGGGGAGGCAGTCGCACCCGTTACACTACCTCGCTCACCTTCTCCTGGACCTCACAGGGCCCGACCCACTTACTCTCCAGCTTTGGGCAGCGTCCCTTTGTCTGTTTTGGGCTGAACACCCAAACGAGGTCTCCAGCAGCAAAGGGCTGCCCCCCCAGTCCGGGCGTCGTAGTTCCGCTTTTGACGGATTCCTGCCACCTCCAGATGTCTCCAAGCGATCCTGGAGCCTCCGGGTGTACTCACGCCCTGCGGATGCGTCTGGCAGGCGGCCATAGGCAATTTCGGGTGGCGTGCAGAGTTCTCGCCCGAGCATGAGTAGAGCAGGAGTGCAGGCGATGGACCGACAGGCCATCAGGACCAAGGGTAGTTGCATGCCCCAGTCCCTATAATCCTGGCTGGTGGTCAGAGCTAGTTGGGCCCCCAGCGTGCAGTTGAACCGTTCAACGAGGCCAACACTCTGAGGGGGCAGAGGGGTCGTCCGGGTCTTTCAGATCCCAAGTCGGTGGAAGTCTACTGGAACACCCGAGATTCGAAAATCCTACCCTGGTCGGAGTGTAGCTCCCCGGGGACCCCGAACCGGCTGAAGAAACCCTCAATCAGGGCCTCGCTGACCATCTCTGTCTCTTGGTCCGGGACCCGTCCCACCTGGTGTTGCTCCAACGAGCCTCTAGACTGACCTTGGGGTCCTTTTCGGGCTGTGGAGGCGTCGCAACGGCGGCAGAAGTCCTCAACGTCCCTTCTACACTGGCCCCAGTAGAGAGCCTGGCGAAGGTGGCGTAGGGTCTTTGTGATGCCGAAGTGTCCGGTCCCCAGGGCACCGTGGGGTTTAGCCAGCACCTCCTCCTGTAGCCCCTTGGAGACCACCACCTGCCACCGCTGCCCGCCTGTCACCGGCTCCATCCAGCGACGCTGCAGCACTCCCCTTCGGAGGGCCAATCCAGGCCACTGGGACCAGAGCCCCTTCACCGTCAGCGACAGGTGGCCGATCTCCTCCCAGTTGGGCTGCCTCTGCTCTTCCACCTAAGGGATCACAAGGCTCCCTCCTGGTCACGCAGTAGTTTCACTCCAGCTTGCTGAAGGTCCTATTGAAGTACGGCACGACTTGCTCACCCTCTGCGGTCAGTTGGGACAGCACAGCCCCCATCCCCTGGTCACTGGCATCTGTGTCCAGGATGAACAGCAGCCGAGGGTTTGAAGGGTTCGAGGGTTAGGCAGCGCCAGGACCGGCACCTGGCAGAGCGCGCCCAGCAGAGCGCACCCTTAAGCTCGTCGAACGCTTCTTGCCGCTCTGCCATCCTGACAAAGGGCTCCATCTTCTGCAGGAGTTGATGTAGTGGCGCAGCCATGGTGGTGAAGCCCCGCAAGAACCGGCGGTAGTGCAAGGCCAGAACCAGGAACCCGCGGAGCTGGCGAACGTTGATCAGAGTCTCGCACGGCTCCAATGGCACTTTTTAGGGTGGAGTTTCAGCCCAGCCTCTGTCACCCTCTGCAGGATCGATAGCAGGCCATCGATTGCCGCGGTGAAGCTCCCCCCGTGGACCAGCAGGTCGTCCAAGTAGACGAGGCAACAGCTAGGGGGTACTCCGGACAAGACCTTCTTCATGAGGCGCTCAAAGGTGGCCGGCATCACACGGAACTGCCAGAGGCCCTGTGGAGAAGGCTATCTTAGGCCTTGCCTCAGGCGTGAGGGCAACCTGCCAGTAACCACTGCTGAGGTCCAGAGAACAGAACCAACTGGAGCCTTCAACCAGATCCAAGGACTCGTCGATGCGGGGGAGAGGGTACGAGTCCTTACTTACAGGTAGTCGACGCAGAACCGCCACTTGCCGTCCTTTTTCAGCACCATCACCACTGGGGAGGTCCACGGGCTGTCAGAGGGCTCGATGAACCCGCTTGCCTTCATCTCGGCCAGCACCTGATTAGCAGCCTCCTGGTGGGTGTGGGGTAGGCGTCGGGGACGCTGTTTAATGGGGCGAGTATCTCCTGTTGCAATGGAGTGCTGGACCAGGTGCGTCCTCCGGGCGTCCTCGGGTGACGTGGCGAAGGTGTGGTGGAACTCGTGCAGCAGCTCCCACAATTGGCAGCTCTGGGTTGTGAGTGCCCTCCCCGGTTCTGCTCCCAGACTGTTCGGACCACAGCTGTGGCGGGGTCACCCGGGGGGTCGGTGTGGCCCGGCATCCTGCCATTTCAATCGTGAACCGGCCTCTGCCCAGCATGGGTGCCACACCTCCAGTCACTGTGCTGAGGTGGACGGTTGTGGGTTCGAACCGGGTCCCTTCTGGCGTGGACGTCAGGGCGCACCAGGGACACAGTCGACCTTGTGGCAGTTAAGGCGTGGAAGGGGACCCCTTGGCAGCATGACAGTAATCCCCCGCAGTGCAGCGCCCCACGACGGGTGTGGGTAGCGGTGGGCAACACCCTGGACCTCCGCTGTGGGTTGTTACTGGGGGGGTATGGCTTTGGGTGTTGCCTGGTTGGCCGCAGCGCCAGCACTGTTGGGCCTGGGTCCCAGGCCACGGATCTCGGGTTGGTGGGGTGGTCCACAGGCAGGGGGCCTCCTGCTGTTCCACACAGACGTCCTCCAGGTCCTGTGCCTGTCGCACCGCACGCACCATTCCCACATGCTGGCCCTCCTCCACTCTCTGAGCGTGTTGCAGCGCAAGCGCCAGAGATGCAGGAACTGCCATCCGGACATGGTGACGTAGAGCCTCCTGGACGTCTACTGAGTAGCCCTTCCGGACCAGGTAGCGGACCTCCGCCGCGAAAACACCCAGTTTCTCTTCCGGTAGGCGTTCCCGAGTGGCCAGGCGTTGGTGCAGGCTTTTGGCTTATTGGCTGGAGCAGCTTCGCTTCCTTGTCCCATGCATTCGCTATGGCCCGACTTTCAAATTCCTCCAGGAAAGTAAGCAAACTCTGCTCACCGGAGCTGTGAAGCACTGCGAAGCCCCTTTGTTTGTGTCCCCAGCTCTTTCAAAATGGCCGACTTCCTCTTCGGCCACTTCCTTTGCCGAGTGTGTTGGTTTCGCTAATGGCCGCAAGCCACCGCCTAGCATTGTGGCTATTTTCCGTTGCGTCATCCAGCCCTTGGTTAGCAGCCCCCTCAGTCGCAGCTTCTCCAGGCCTTTTCTCACACTCTCACCCTCACCTCCGCGTCTCGGACTTGCTCCGTATACCTCTGGTTCCATCCCAAAGATTCTCCATCTTTTCTTCGGGACTAAGGCGACGCTAGTTTGCAATCCCACTTCTCGACACCAGTGTAGCGTCCGCGGTAGGTCCTGAAGGATTTACTGATTTTCTTTGGGACGGTAGTTGGAATGACAGTCCACACACTCTTTGACCGTGTCTGCGAATGGCTTTATGGCATACATGGTCCCTATGGGCGGAGGCCACGTCAAAACAAGAAACCCTTCACTCCTCCACAACTACCTTTTCTTCCTCTACCAGCTCTCTTTCTATTTTTTTACTCTTTTCGCTATCCGCTCTCAACACTCTTCTCTCTGCACTTTCTCCTACTCCCCCCCACCTTTTATCTCCCTCTGACGTGGTCTCTTGCATCTGTCCCCGACGTGGGACAGCCCCTCCCTCTAACTCTACCCCCCAGGTCCCTACAATATCAATAACGCTATGTTATTGCTATGTATTACATTAACATTAACTACGTTTCATTGTATTACAGACTATTACAGACACTGCCTGCAATGTACTTTCACATTAATTTTACAGTTTATCCTCTTTGGCACTGGGTTTTCTGGTTTTTAGATTTCCTCTGGAAAATGCAATCTGTTTAGTGCTTAGTGAGAAATTCCTATTGTCATATAACAATAATTATACAATTTGGTTTGTTTCGTGTCTTCAAACATCTGAATAGCATGGTCTGGCCGTTGTATTCCTGAGCACATTTGTAGGAGCCATATATAAGGTATTTTGTAATTTCAATGTTTGATAGTTTTTTGTATCGTTCACGTCATTGTCATTATGTGTTCACCGCACTCACGTAGCTGTTATATATCGGTAACGGGTACCAATAATCTACGTGTTTTGTGGAAGAAGAATAAATGGTAAAACGCATATCTAAGAAGTGCAACTGGATCATTTTATTTGCGCGTCACAATATTTTTCTCTCCCATGTTTAGCCTCTCGCGGGCCTTTTTATGGACTGCCTATATAGGCTTGTAGCCGCTACAATATGCTTCCAGTGAACTACGTTGCTCTTCAAAGCTTGGCATATGTTCTACACCTCATGTTAAAAACATTACATGGAAGAAGCCTAACTGCATTAAAGGTGTGTGGAGGAAAATTATAAGTAAATGATATGTTGAGTGAATCATAACATAAACATAAATAACAAGGCATTTCAAAACTTAACCGAATCATTGCACTTTAAATGAAGGCCACGGAATGTTAGACTAGATAAACTATTATAACATTAAATGAACTAAAGAGCACAGAGGCACCCTTTCAAAGAACAACAGAAGAATACAATCACACGGAATGTTAGACTGGATAAGAGCACTTAGCATTAATGAACAAAAGAGCATAGATGATCACTGGAAAATGAAATTCACACAAGATAAGAAATACAATTGCACGTTTAATGTAACATTTTTTTTAAATTAATAATTCAAGGGAGGTGTGGGAACAATAGTGTAATGGGACCTATGGTATTGGAAATAAAGCCCAGTAGCAGAATTTAAAAAAGGATGCACTAGGAAGCCAGGCAGTCTTTGTCGTTGTCTTTAGTGTTTGGTCTTTGTCTTGGGTTCTTCTTTGTTTTTTTTCGGGGTCTTGATTTGTTTGTTTGAGTTTTTGAGAAGGACCAGCTCGGTTTGCTGTATGCTTTTGGATCCAAAGCAATAAACCTATTACATCAGACTTAATGAATTATTTGTTTTAATTGCATGGTGAAATCATTAAAGTGTGGAAGCAGGGCCGGATGCAGCCTGCTTTGACTGGGGATGCAGTGAACATTTCTGGGAGGTATCATGATGGTATATAATATAACCATGTAACGTTTTTGGCTGTCAGAAGTCAGAAGAAGCTGGGGGGTGCGGCAGAAATCGGGGGGGCGTAGCCCAACTCTGCACCCCTCTGTATCCGGCCATGTCTGGAATCGACACTTAGCCAACTGGCCCAGGCTGAGATCGATTTCTCCCAAAGGTGCAGTTCATTAGCAATGAAAATTACTACTACTACTAAAAATATCAACACGTGTAAAATATATTATAGGTGTATTATAAAAAGTAAAGCTGATTCACGGGAGGAGGCGGTAACGCTATTTCTATTTTTGTAAATGGCTCTAGAAGGCCATAAAGACACACTCACACACAGGCATATTAAAAGACAACTGCATAAGGGGTCCTTTTTCGTTTTAGCGACAGCGTCGATGTCAAGTGACTTGTTCGTAGTTTGTGCTGGTAAATAAAGTCCGTAGTTGTGAAGAATGGTTGGTAAGTTTACTAAAACCAATTTTTAAAAGCAGTTATCCTATAAATTGAGTTATAAAACACACATATCCTGTTTGATTGTATTATTGTGTTATGTATTTTAGTCGAAAAATTTTTTTACGGGAAGGAACATTGTAAATAACTTGATGTCGCTACGCAGTTTTTCTTTTTCTGTAATGTGTCGTATCAAATCTTCTTAGATTGACAGATATCTACAGAACTGTGTGAAATGGAAGGCTACCCAGGCACTTTCGACGAACACAGCGACTCGACGAAACAGCAAGAAAGACATTACTTTCTCCTTTCTGAACTCCAGGCGCTTGTAAAAGACCTACCCAGGTAATTTAAACAAAAAACAATACGGACGCTTCTTGCTTGGAAGCTTTATCGTAGTTATTTAAACGTATGGACACGATCGTTTTGTAAGCGAACTTCAACTCATAGAGCAGCGTTTTGTTGGCAGCTTCTATGGACAGAACAATGCCATATATCTTAAATGATTAGCAAATGTTGATGGCACAGCGTAGCAGACGATTTTCCCCGACAAAAACGACATGTCACAGTGTTAGATGTAGCCAATGGCCTCCGTGCCATAACGTTTTCAATTTCTGGTCTGTCCTCCTGACTCAGCTCATTCCAGCAGCGACTTTCCTACACTACGCTCAGTGACCTTGCCCTGGCTTTGATTGACGGGACAGTATATGAGATTGTCCAGGGGTTGCTGGATATCCAGCACCTGACGGAGAGGAACTTGTACAACCAGAGGCAGAAGCTGCACAATGAGCACAGAGGTGGGAGTGGCCTGTATGTCTGCAAAGTTAATCTTGGGGGTGTATGTCAGAGAGAAGCTCCTCTGCACTGTTTTAGTTACAGCAGCCTACAGCAGTCATGACACCCCAACCTAACCAACATCCTGGTCTTCACCCCCCTACTTGACACCTTCACAGAGATTTCATGTGAACATTGGCACTATGTCGTCCATTGGCATTATTAAAACGAGTGATGCTTGGATTATATTGGAGATTGGAGAATATAATGGAGACCCTGTCTTATTCTGTTTCACATAATTTATACAAATGTAGTTTTTATTTAACATTCCACCAGCTGCACAAACAAGTATGCCCCTTCCTGATGTCACTGGTTTTGAATCCACAGCCGCTTAATGTTTCCTTCACTAAATTTCTCATTCCATCTTTTGCTCTTGTGATCAGTGTTAAAACAGGAGTTGGTTCGGAAGCACAAAGAAACCTTGCAGACCTGCAAAACGCACAACTTGGCAGTTCTTCGAATGAATCAACAGGGGGAGACGGAGGTATTCAGCTGACAGTCGTGAAAGTCAACATGCATTGCTGAAGTACCAACTGCTATGAAATGGTTGTCCGTCCTCTTGTTATTGGCAAATGTGTCAAAAGGTATAGACTTTTATTTAGAGGCCAAATACTTCGGTTATGCTGCAAAACCATCGTCTCACATTGATAATGATTGTGGTGACTATATCATGTGGAGGCATAGAAACGCTTTACCAATTTCACTTGTAATTTCCCTTGAACTGGTCCTCTAGACATTGGTTTCTGTACTGTGGTGGGACTTTTCTGTTATTGTACGTTCAATATATTAGATATTTATAGTTGCATAAAACAATTAAGGATGTGGTCAGTATTGTTTAAAAACATTGGTGACATGCACCTTGAAATGTATGATTCAGACCTGACAGGCTGACGGACCAGCAAGTCCCAAGACAAAGAAATTTTAATGTTAATGTTCCTGATGATTTCTTTTTTTAGTCAATGAACAGAAGAAGCTGTTTCGATATGAATGGAGCCCACTCGTGGTTGATACTGTTTAGAGAAAGACTTATCTGCTGAAGTATTTTTAAGTGTGAAATCTTATTACGTACAGTGTATATATAGCATGGATCACCAGCCACTATATTTAAGGTTCACAGAAAAACAGTTTGTTGTAATAGGAATGATAAGGTTATGTATTATTTATGTAAGATTATGCACTGTCATCATCAAGGCCGTAAACATTTCAGTCCCCTGAAATCAAAACTGGTGAAATGAGACTGGGGACTGTTTTCACACAGGCTCTGGAGCAACGTGTACGAGAGGAACAGAGGATGATGGATGAGAAGATAGTGGTGGAGATGGACCAGAAGGTGGTGGACCAGCAGAACACGCTGGAGAAGGCTGGCGTTCCGGGGTTCTACAGGACGACCAATCCACAGGTGAGATTACTCCCTCTCAGTTGCCTTGACAAACAGTTCTAAAAAAACGGGACTGTCAGACTAACGATGGCATCTAAAATGATAATTATAAGCACTGCTGATACAAATTCGTAAACATTAAAACTGAAGGTAAAATTGTTAAAATCATTGGATCATTTAGTATTTATTAATTTTTGCACATGTAAGTAATTAGTGACTCAGAGCTTAGGGGAAAAAATGCTTTAACTCTGAAGATTTGCTGTTGTCTTAATTGGCATAAATTAATCCTAGTGTAATCACAGACAAGTGAAACAGAAAATGTCCAGCAGATGGCAGTAGGAGCTCCCTGGCTCTGCAAGTCCATGGGTGTACAGTGTTGTTTCTCTCTTGTTGCAGGAGCTGACTATGCAGATGAACCTACTGGAGCTGATCCTCAAACTGCAGCAGAAAGAGTCTCAGTCTGGAGACTGAAGGGTGGTTAACAAAGACGGCTTCTGCCAGCCAGCCACAAGCTTTTATAACAAGCTTTTGAAGGCCTTTTTAGGATCATGCAGTTGTCTGCCAGCTTGAGTTAGTTGAGGCGGTAGGTTGTGTAGCTGTGCCGTAGTAGACCTGCTCATACGCCCCTGAAAGCATAGTCGCGTCATTACCGCGAGTCTCAGCGTGGATAAGTGGGGCTCGGGATGTAGAGCCTGTAGAAATTTAGTATTTTTTATTTTGCGTTGCTGAGTAAAGAAAAGGTAAAAATGGTAAGCCCATAATAAAGGTTTACTCTTTATTTTCATGTTTTTGTTTAGTGTTATTTTAATGTTTCTGAAATATTAGTTTGGAAAAGCATATCAATGCGAAAGATTTTTCTTTAAGTTCTGTCAGAGCATGACACATGCCAAGGTAAATGCTTCTGTTTAGAAGTTACTGTTATTGGAAGCTGTTCTAATATTGTTTCGGCATATTTTTATGCAAATACAAAGTGGTTAATTTTGGCATGAGTATTTCATGTCGGTTTGTATTCCCTATAAGCATTCCATATACAGTTCCATATAAACCGAACCAAGAGACTTTTATGAGTAGTCATAATGAAAGTAATATGTGGTGTGTGCTGGGGGTTATTGTGACAATGGGCTACTTAAGTGCTGATGCTAAGAAAGAATTTTGCCTCCTGATTTTTTTTATTTTAGCTTTTCTATTCACATGTGTGGATCGAGGGTTTTGTGTTTGCTCAAAATGAAAATGTGACTGTACTTTGTTTACTTTCTGCAACTGACCAGTGTTCGTTCAGGTATTCATGTATACAATTTTTTTTTTTTTTTAAGCTTTATCTGCTGCAAATGCACCCCTGGGTGACCCCATATTCCCCAATACTGTGTAGAATAAACTGACCTGAATTGGTTTCACTTCATGCCTTTGATTTGCTGCTCCTCATGGGTACCCGAGGGAGAGGGCGGACCCCCTTCTTCTTGGTTGGGTTTTCTTTCTGGGAAACGTACGTACCCTGGCAGTTATTGAGTGCCAGTTGGAAATGGGCCCCTAGGGAGCAGTGAGATGAATTTAAGTGTAATATGTGCGTGTTCATTTATGCAAAACAGTTGCTATGTATACACACTTGCATTCGTGCACACATATGATTCTGTTAAATAAATCCAGTGAGAGAGTATTTTGGGTTGATGTAGTGTGTGAAACATTGAGGAGCTTCTTGATATTTGAAAGAAATTATTATCTTGAGTCATTGCAAATTCTCCAGAAGAAATACTGCTGTGGGGAATTCCCATTATTGTGAAGAAGACTACATTTTCAAAAACTAAATTTTAATGACATCAGATCAGTGTTTGATCAGATTAAACTTGGACCCAGCCTGTCCGGGAATGCTCGTAACTCGTCTGTTTTTAGCCTTTATAGACCTGCTCATCTCTAGTCTGGTATCAATGATGAAGCTATGTGGAAGATCATCGATTGCCTCTGTGAACTTGCATCTAAACACGTAATTTTTTGTCAAGTTGTTTTGCTTCCGAAGCTAAAAAGGATGTTTTGTGCTGCAGGTGAGATGCCTGGTTAAATATACTGAAGCTTTTTAACACCAGCGGCTAAAATGGGTCATCTGCAGATTCAGAAAAGCTCTTTATGACCAAAAATGAAAGTTACTTACAACTTACTAAGGCTGGGGCAAAATAAACTTTTTTCTCTCATTTATTCTACTCAGAAAAATTAAATACATCTATGTATGTATTTAGCGGTAAAAAAGAATCCAAAATCGATTATTTCCAAGTCGGTATTCAATTGAAAACAGTCCAACGACAACGTAACGTATGTTTTACCTAATCAACTTACCTAATCAAATTATTTTTTTTAGTAAATATACACTCATTCTAAATTTGATGCCTGCAACACGTTCCAAAAAAGCTGGGAAATAGGCATGTTTACCACTGTGTTACATCACCTTTTCTTTTAACAACACTTAGCAATCGGTTGGGAACTGAGGACACTAATCGTTGTGGATTTGAAAGTGGAAGTTGTTCCCATTCTTGCTTCTTGGTATAAGACTTCAGCTGCTCAACAGTCCGGGTTCTCTGCTGTTGTATTTTGCATAATGCACCACACGTTTTCAATGGGAGACATGTCTGGACTGCAGGTAGGCAAGTCTAGCACCCGCACTCTTTGACTACAAAGCTGTTGTTACACTTGCAGGATGTGGCTTTGCGTTGTCTTGCTGAAATAATCAGGGACTTCCCTGAAAAAGATGTCGTCTAGATGGCAGCATATGCTGCTTCAAAATGTGGAAATGTGCATTAATGGTGCCTTCACAGATATGCAAGTTACCCATGTCATGTCCATTAACACCCCCCATACCGTGACAGACTTTGGCTTTTGAACTTTGCATTGGTAACAATCAGGATGGTCCTTTTCCTCTTTGTCCCTGAGAACACAGCGTCCATTATTTCCAAATGAAGTTTGAAAGGTGGACTCGTCAGACCACAGCACACTTTTCCACTTTGTGGCAGTCCATCTCAGATTTGCTCGAGCCCAGAGAAGTCGCTGGCGTTTCTGGCTGTTGTTGATATGTGGCTTTGAGTAGTCAAGTCTTAACTCATAGGTATTCCTGAGCCCATGTGGTTATATTCAGTATAGACGCATGTCGGTTTTTAAGGCAGTGCCATCTGAGGGCTCGAAGATTACGGGAATTCAATATTGGTTTGAATTGCTCTTTATGTACAGAGATGTCTCTGGATCATCTGAAATATAATCCTTTTAAATATATCAAGGACTGTGATTGTGAAAGGCAGTTTTACACAATGTGGTGAATCTCAAACCATCCTTGCACGTAAGCAACCGACCGAGCCTGTCGCGAATGCTCATTTTATACCCAATCATGAAACAATCTCTTGTTACCTATTGACCTTGTAACCTGTAGAATATTCCAAACAAGTGTTTTTTTAATTGTCTTACATTGCCCCTGTCCCAACTTGTTTGGAACGTGTTGCAGGTATCAAATTTAGAATAAGTGTATATTTATATAAAAAATATAAAGTTGATTAGGTAAAACATTCATTACGTTGTCTTTGGGCTGTTTTTAATTGAATACCTGTAAAAAAGGATTTGCAAATCATCTATTTCATTTTTTTACATTTCACACACTGTCCCAACTTTTTTGTAATTGAGTTTTGTATAATAATAAAAATATCTGTCTAGCTTTCTGCTGTTCTTGTAGTAAATGGATACATGCTTAGGACGGAATACCATAAATATTGGAACAGGAAACAATCATCAAGGCCATATAATACCAGGTTTGACCATTAAAACTTGGCATACCTCCCATAAGTAATCACATAGGCTGAATTGATCTTCAGTGTTGTATCATCGGGGGAAAACTGCTCAAAGATAGCCATGTTCTGGAAAGCCATAGTCATTTTACTTGGCTCCATACAGCTAGCTCCGCTCTCTTAGCATATTGGAAGAATATACAAGTAGCACATGCACAGACCAAGCTCACTCAACCCTTAACCATGGTATCTAACCAGTGATCTAACCCCTTACACCCTCATCCATGGATAAAACCCACGCAGTGATATAGCCCGTCAGATGGTCTGCCCCATCTGAGGCAGAAATAGGCCGACACCGCAGTCCCCATGCCTCTGTCCCATTGGCCACACAGCTCCGCTTTCAAGTCCTCGGGCAAAGAGAACCTCCATCTTAATTTCTTGGTCCAAGACCCTCGCAAGGCTACTGGGTTGACAAGAGTAATTACACCTGGTCACAATTAGTTTTTTACACAATGCTAGGAAGAGTGAATGGCTAAAGCATTATTTTAACAGGTAAACCAAATGAAATGGAGTGGCTTTTTATATTTTCTAACCGTTCATGTTAAGAACTCAAACACCAACAAAGTTTAATACAGGAAACCGTACACGTATCCCCAAAGTATCCCCACTTGTCTTTCCACCCCAAGGCAATGCTCCAGCCCACATGGTGGGACAGTCTGCTGGTGTCTCCCATCGGAGCCGCAGGCAGAAACGGACCAATACCACGGTCCACGGGGATGCCGAGTTCCATGCTCTGCTCCTCTTCACCACAGTATGTTAGAGATATTTAAACTGAACAACTTACTGTCTGTCCATGAACAATACCTGTTCTTGAACGTTTTAATCTAAGACATACCTAAACATATGTGTATTACAAACCTCAGGGGTTTTAAAATGAAGTATATCCTGAAAAGATGACGTCTTTACTAAATCTACCCGTATTTATTAAATGTAGTGTTTTTATCAATAGAACCGTCGTACCGTAGTGCAAACCACTTAGTAAACACGATGTATATAATAGAAAAGTGTTCTTGAGACGACGAGCAATTGAGGTTTTGAGAGTGTAAGGTAGTGCTAATATCCTACGGAGGCAAATAAAGCAGTATGTCCCTTTAAGGGTGGATGGATCAACGTTCTCTCTACCCCACCTTCCTCGTAATCAGTCGCACAACCGAAGTGCGCTTCTCTTTTCTACTAAGCCAGTCGAAACGTTGCAGGACGTCATTTATTTCCAAGGAAAAAAGGTAGTGTGATGTAACTTATTTTATTACATTTGGAAATCTAGTTTTTTTTTACTGCGGCATTATTTATCATACTTAACCGCGGGACAAGGATGCTCGAGTTTTTCCGGGAGCTCTTAACACCTTTAGAAACACCTTACCTTCTATATTATAATAGTCGGTATATCAAACGTGTTCGTAAAACACGCTATACGTATTAAAACATCCACTTGCAGAAAGTAATTAATACATGACGAGAAGGACTGCATTTTGTAAGCAATAATGGTCGATTGCCACACTAGACGTTTCCATTTTGTTTTAAATGATTAATGATTCTGTTTAAAATACAAGGTACACATATTTGTCTCTCCATATAGTCTCTCTTATCACCGAATTAATTTATACGAATCACGTGGGAAAATGGGTCATTTGTTTCTAGTTTTAATTCAGGCCTGCCTCGAGGCAGGAAAATATACAAATTACGTAATATTAACCAGGTTTAAGCATCCTGAAGTAGTCTTTCGTGCAGCATGTCGTGTCAGACGAAGTGTACTACCATCCCTATCTGTTTTCCAAAGGAAAATAGGCACAGCTGTTCTTTGGGTTTAATTCTAATGTACGATTGCAGTTTTAAAGTAATTCACTTTTAAACTATTGTGTGTGGATGTATTCCCACTTCGGCTACATCCAGCCGATTTAATATTTATTCTTTGCGGATTACTGGCGTAGTTATTTTGTCAAATATACGTCTGTCACCTATATTTGACATAAAAATCGGTAAAACACCCCTATATTTTTTTATTATTAACTTTTATTTTGACAGTTTGAACTTTTCCTGAGATGTTAACTGAATTATATATATATATTTT
>JAOVYW010020260.1:7819-21962 GCA_025775045.1 Hiodon tergisus | reverse complement strand
TTAATTTATTAGATATAATAACTATATATTATACACAAATCTGACTAATTTAATTTTCTTGTTTGTTGGATGTTCTGGTTCGGTTTGTCGTGTAGGTATTTTATGTTCATTGTAAATAAATATTTTTCAGTTCTGTTTAGTGGAACTAATATCTGAAACTATTTCAATGTGACGCGATTTGCTTTTTTGACGTATACATGACTAGTATTTTTATTTTTTTATTATTATCGAACAATTGTTTCTTTCAGTTGTGTACTTCACCTATTATGTTTCGGTCTAATTTAATCTGTGTGGCGTTTAGGGAGGGGCATTACTACGTCACATACCCATTCACCTGTGCAGTGTGTGCCTTTACATTTCCAAAAGCAGATTCTCCAAGTTGTATTAATTCGACCCATTGTTAACCGTATTTAGCTTGAGGATTCCTTGACAACACGTTCGTTTTAACGTTTACATCGTATGACCTTGTTTATGATTCAGTGTGAAACTGGCACAAATGTACTTTTTGTACTTCATTATTTACGGGTGGCAGAGAAAGCAAGAGTGCCCTGTGTCGGTTGCTGGTGGTCATAGGATTATTTAGACCAAGCAATGAGAAGTATTTTGTTCCGAAATGTACTTTGACGTCTTACCTGTTATTTTTTTTCCATTTGTGCAAACGTCTCACAAAGAGATTTTGCTTCTTTACTAATGACCGCCTCCATGTTTATGGATGTGGTCTAGGTGATATATATATATATATATATTGAACGTTGTTTAACATGGAACTTCATGTCTTTCTACTTACGTTTTGATTCATTTCCCCAGTATGGGACTGACAGGGAGACTGTTCAATTCTGAACAGTAATGTTTACATTACACATTGCACATTTCAACATTTTCACAATTTCATACTCCTTTTATTTTTTTTACTGCTCATTTGAAAAGAAAATATTAATTTGTAAGTTTGGCCATATCAAAGGCATATGAAACGCCTGCTGGCTGAAATATGATGTATTGCTTGCTGTGCAAGCAATTGCAGGTTGATTCATTAACGGAGCGGTCAAATTTGTACTGACAGCCATTTTTTTTATTCATAATGAACAGGGTTATGTGAAATATAACTTTATAGAGTGCAGAAATGTGACGGACCTCCTGTAAATGCGTGGCACTTTCCCCTGATCCCTTCACGCCCACTTCATTGATCTTAGGGGGGCACAGCTTTTCCCTCCGGGGGCCCCCACCATCTTCTCCTTTTAAAGTCTCACAGATTACTAATGCTCAGAATCATATCGGGCCACAGTAGGAATGAATGCAAACCCAATGCCGTCTACCCCCGGAGGCACCCACCGTGGTTGCGGGGCCCTGATCGAGAGGGTGTAGAACTGGCCAGGAACCACACAAACACCCTCTTCAGGGTCCTCCCACGCTCAGCGGACTGTTCTGCTGAGAAGCCATGGGGGGGGGGGGGGTGTACACGGTGTCCCTGAGCAGAGGAATTTTCTCCCCATTTTCAGCCTTTTAGTGTGGGCATTTGTAGTATGACTCAGCCCCTGTTCATTACCTTCTGCCTTAGTGTGTTGACTTTTTGCTATTCGTTAAAGTAATTAGAGTTGACCTGCAGTATTATTACTGCATTACTAATGCAGTAATAATAAATTCTATTATTTTTAGCATAGAAAATGGTACAAGAGTCGTTCATGTTCTGAATCGCCCTTTAAATAACGATCATGAACTGTTAACCAAATTTGAAGATTCTAGCTGCTGTTATGTTTGCAACATCTGGCCCCCTGCAGACTTGAAATGTTGCCAGTGGCCTAACGTAATCACAGAAAGGGATTCACACTAACGGACTGTGCCTATAAAACCTCCCACTTGTTTTTTTATTTTTTACACTGTCAAGAAAAATCCTGTCCTTGTTTAATGCTTGGAGTGTCAAGTGATGCTAAAATTAAAACCACTGGTCTGCCTCTGAGAGTATTGGCCTTTAGGCTGAGAGAAACATTTGAAAATGTAAAGTTGATGTGTTCAATGCTGGATCCAGCTAATGTAGTCATGCTGTGAGAACTGGAGGTCATGGACATGTTAATAAAATCTGTATCCAATAATAGCCTCCAGATCAGCAAACCATTAAGCAGCCAGATTGTTGCTGCTTACTGTAAAGCCTAGAATGATGGTTTTGTTCCTCGGTTACAATGGGCCTACGATTGGTCGGTTTGTTTGCTCGTTGACCTCACAGTCATTGGTCATTTTTCATTTGAATCTTACTTCTAAAACATTTCTGTGGTTTTTTTCTTCTTTTTTCGTTTGAATATTGAATTCAGGAATAATTAAAAAAAATAATAATAATAAAAACTTGCACAGTACAGGCAAAAGCATGCCAATCCGTCTCTGTGATAATCATCGGTAGTTTATCTATTGAACCTTTTGTCTTCTAAATCATTTACGGCTCACTTTGTTTTCTTTTCCTCTTATATCCCCTCCGTTGTCGGCCGCTAGCTTGCCTGTGACTGGTTCAGGTAGCACTGAAGGGAGTGGTTGTTGCCATGCTTTTTCTCACCGATTCTGTCATGGTGCCTTTGCACTGTTTTTCTGATAAAGCCACAGTAATGACCCTCGGAACGTCCGTTTACGTGACGGCGTTTCCCTTCATTGCTGGGTTCCACTTTGGCGTCTTCTTTTCTGTCATGCGTACTCGACTGCTTGGGTGTGCGAGAAACGAGAACGTGCAGGTAAGATTTTATGAGCTTGAAACAATTTGAATAACTCTCAGCAAGGGAGGCATTCCTGGCTGATGATTCCTGATCTGCAGCTGTTGAGGACAAACCTGTTTGTATGCACATATCAGGTCAAATAATTCCTTTGCACCTGGGGTGTAAAGTTGTGTGAAAGGGATGTGGCGTGCTGAAAAAGTTCTTGGAGGATAATGACGTTCTATTGAAGGCTACTGGTGACTTCCCATGTCGAATGTTTACCACCTATAGAGTGGTAAACATTGCGCAATGCATTTCTGACCCTACCTATTCCTTTGACCAAAGACCGCTGTTAGCTTTGAGTAGCCTATAAGTTGAAGTTGTAATCGGTGAACCTGCTAAATAAAACGCCAGAGAAAAAGAGTACATGTCTGTGTTCTATTAAATAGTTAATCCAGTCTCGCAGTGCAGTGTTTGTGCCTTCCAAATGATAATAATGGCTACTTCAGTGTGTCCTTGAGCAGTCATTTGTCAGCTTGTGGGAGCAGGTCGACTGGGTCTGATTTACGACACGGTATACTTTCAGCAGTTGTCTCATTCTTGTAGAGCGGAGCACTTCCCAGAAAAGAGGGAGTAAAAAAAACTCCCTTGCAGAGATTTAGGGTATCCGTGTTACAATACGACCCATTGCAAAACTGATTTGGTGCCCTAGATTTTTTTTTTTTTTCCTTTTCCCTGAGACGTACGTAATTAAGGCGGTCTGAGCCAGCCCAGGTTTCTCCTGCTGTACATTCCAGGCAGTGCACAATTCCGTCTAGTTTTCTAAACTCTTCCCTGTATTGGACTATTCCTTTCCTTTCTCCCCCACCCCCCACCAGAAACTCCTATCCTACTTTTTCGTTTCCTTAATGGCCACGGCTCTCTCCTTTCACTTAACCTGCAAGCCTTAAAAGTGAAAATGGCAGCCTAGTCGCCAGTGTGATGGCCGAGGTCTTTGCCTGTTACGTGCTGTGGCCCATTCAGGCTGCCGGGTGAGCCGTATCACTGGGCACTGAGGCCCGGTCCGCTCCGTATGCCGCCGCGCTCTCACCCCTGACACCGGCAGCACTCAGCGGCTAATCCCCCCTGGGTCTTGCTGAATGGAGTCTCTCCCCCCTGACCCCCTCTCCACAGGGGACCGCGGGGATGGGATTCCCCCAGCGCTGCAGCCACTGGTGACTCATTCTATCAGTGAGTGCCAGCGTAGTGCCTGGCCTTTTCCGTCAATGGGCCCGCCGCCGCCGGATACGGCCCACCAGGATTCTGCTCCTGTGGCAGGCGTGCCTCTTTTTTAATCTGTAGGCCAAGGCTCTCTGTTTTTGTTTGGATATCTGCCGGTGGGTTTCATTTCTCTAAAGTTGGAGGTTAATCCATCGGTCAGTCAAAATCAAATTTTGTCTGTAGCAGTACGTTTCTGTTTATTTCTGTCACAAATTGCTAAACGGATTGCTTTTGCAGAAATAATTTTCTGACCCCTAGAAGCAGTCGAGAGAACTCCTTCAAAATAGCATTATTGTAGACGCAGCATATAGTGAATCAATGAAGAGCTGAATCGATATGGCTCTGTGCCGGTTCTGGGGTCTTTAAGGTCCCGTAGTTTGGTCATTGCTCACTTTCACCCGGTGTGGCTGCTGGAGACTGCTCCTGTACAGATCAGGTTCCCCGCCGGTCACTGGGGAGTTACGCTGTGTGACTCTGGTAAACACACCCCCGAGGGGTGTGTTTGGAGGTTTTACACTGGAACAAAGTGGAAAGCCTATCTGCCTATCAGAAGTGGCTCGATGGGTCAAAATGAAGAAGAAAGGACAACTTTTTTTGCACTTCTGTGGTTATCCTGTTGACCGCGGTTGACAGTCAGTAATTTGTGAAAATTTAGCTTAATCTTATTTTTTATTTTATTTATTATTATCATTTTGAAATGGTCTAATGTAACATACTATTGAGTACCTTTTTTAAATATGCATTAGTTATTAATTTATCTGAAATACTTCAATAACTGATGACTCAATTTAAAATGCATTTTTATTGCGTTAGAAATGGTGAACCTGATCCACCTGACTTAAGTGTTCTGTGTTGAATGGGGTGATGTAGGGAAGATAGTTCCTACCGAAAAAGTAAACCTCAATTTAATGTGGTGGATGTTGTTACCCTATTTTTCTACATTTGCTAATACATCTGCCTACTTACTTATACGGCTGCCTATTTACTTATGTTTTTTAATTTAGGCAAGAACAGAATGTGGGGCTATGGGGGGGAATTCAAACCCTGGCATTGATTGACCCTGGATGGGCATTTATTAACCTATTAGGTGGCGAGAATGTTTGCTGATGGGTGCCTTGATTAATGAGATGTCACCCTAAGTGTTGTATTGCTGCTGTCATGGTAACGCAGATGACTGGCGAGCGATTAATGGAGCGCTGCGGTGTTTCAGCAGGGGGAGGAGGTGGACCCAGACCGGGGACAGCCCTGTAACCGGTGTGGAGACCAGTGCCCTGGCTTCCGCGTGCACGGCTGGAGGTACGTCTCCCGTCTGATGCCCCGCCCCAGTCGGCCTGAGGGCGGGCTCCCGGTTACTATTCACAGCCCCCTCCAATTGCAAGATGCTGATCCGTTCAGCGCTGCGCGAGCCATGCCAGAATAATCATAAATCAGTCGGGGGTCGTTTGTTTTTGGCTTTGCCGATGCTAATTATGTGCGAACGCTGAAACCATATTTATAGTTTATTATATTACATGAAACTACATATATGCTTATATACTGTATGTGTACATTACCTTATTTTCTGCATTTTACCCTGTATTATGTTTTCTGATAAATATTTATGACAAATAGTACACAGTATTTTCCCAGTGCAACGCCAGTTCTCTCATTAAAAATTCAACTCTTCGTTTGGGGCAAGGGTCTGCTGTGTGTATATATGTTAAAATAATAGCATTGGCTGCCAGATGTTTGTGCAATTATGGAAGGTCTTTACAGGTAAGCTCTGAATATAAGCTTTGATTTGGTAAGCAGTTTCCATCAGTACTTTTCTAAATGCACAGCTCAAATCCATTTATTTTCCAGTAGGCAAAATTATTTCTTCACACGCTTATAACCAATAAAATAAAACGGATAGAACATGCATACGTGTATATCTCAGCCAAATATGGGTTTTTAAAATCCTTGTGAGATTAAATCCTCTTTTTGTTCTGTGGTATGACCGTTGTTTACGTCTATAATCTGTCACTCTTTCATGGACCCTAGCAATCAGTTGGAGCAGGAAAGGGCCCGTACCCCAGGTTGCTGCTGGATATTTAGTTCTTCGTTGATGTATTCGATGTTTTTGCGCTTACTGCAGAGAACCTTTTGGTAGATCAACCGTTGTATTTGTTGGTTTGAGATCCAAAATAAGAGCAAATCGATTTGGTTATTAAACTGCAGGAAGTGCTTCGAATGCGTTGTTCTATCCGTTTTATTTTGTTGGCTTTTAATGCCACTTAACCCAAGATTTCTGTTTAAGGCTCAAGTAACGTGTTGTAAAGCTGTCATTTATCCAGCCCTTTCCAGACCAGATCTTTGTGTTTAAGCTTGTGTGAGAATGGCAGCAGTCTGAACCAGATGAGCACGGGGAGTCGGTAAACTTTGCTGCGGTTTGTTCTGTCCACTCTGGCCCGCTACAGCGGAGTTCTGGGATGATCGACTCAAACTGGCCACGGGCTTTTTCCGTGTTTGTTTGTGATGAAGGACAACGGCATTGAGGGATTTTTCTGTTCTTCTGATCATTGCTTATGTAAGTGGACCGAAATTCAGCCACACAGAGGCCTCCAGAAGTGATCGAGCTGGAAGTGGATTTATTTAGCATCTGGAGGATCTGGGACGGCTGAAGAAAAGGAAAGGGCCCTGGTTGAATAACGGAGGCATCAATCTGATGCATATTAATACAGTGTGGGCCAACACGCATAATTCATATTGAGATAGCACCGGTGTGTTTTTTTTTTATTTCTTTGACGGTTGTGCCATATTACGGAGACGACCCGATAACGGGCAATGTAATGAAGAAGTCTGAGAAGTGTCCCATGCTGAAAAGACACCAAGAAGGATACAGCAGGAGTTCCTCCTGGCGCCCAATCCACCCCACCCCCCTTCGTTTTCATCCCTCTCTTTGACTTTGAAAAGAAACTTTTTGATATTTCTCCACACATTGGACTCCCTCCGGCCTAGTGTAACGAATACTGCTGCGCGTGTAACACAAGAATAGAATGGTTAACTTCTGTGACAGTACTGCCTTGCCATGTTCGCCCTTATTGCCTTCATGCCTCTAATAAATATGCATCAATGTCAGTTTCCTCAGTGTTTTCTCTCTCTCTCTCTTGTTCTTTCTGTGTTGTCTCCCCACCTACTTTCACTTAGGCAGGCCTCTTCTATAGTGCTCTAATTATGGGCGTCACACTAAAAAGATTAGCCGCTTTGACTCCTGCTGCTGTTGAATCTACTGTGATAGACTGTGATCACCTCAGCTTTCCCCCCCCCCCTCCAGTTTTCCTAGTCCTCCGACTTCTCTTTTTCCCCCTCTTCACATTTTCACGTCTCTACAGGGAGGCGTCATAAAAGTGGTGCTACGATAAGGAGGTTATGACTAATTATAGCGTTGGTTAGGGGAAATGCTCAGGTCTGAGTGTCAGTGGAGCTGACGCCTGCAGCCACGCAGAAAGCCCTCATGGTGATGTGCCGAGGGAGGGCTGAGCAGCCAGTGAGGAATGGGATTGGGGCCCGGTGGAACGGCCTGAGGATGGCTGTGTGGATTGGGAAGCTGTTTCTGAGTCAGCGATGGGAAGAGGAGGCAAAGACGGGCAGAGGGGGATGGCCGGGAGTCAGCAATTGGCAGAGAGTGGCAGTTTAGCGTGTGTGTGTGTGTGTGTGCGCGCGCGTGTGTGTGTGTGCGCGCGTGAGAGAGTGTGTGTGTGTGTGTGTGTGTGTGTGTGTGTGTGTGTGTACATACTGTACATTGCTTAGTAATATTGAAGAAACATTCTGTAGAGACCTTGGGAGGCTAGCTGGACTAGTTTATAAACTTGTATCGGTATTTATGGCGGTTGGCTAGATGTGTTCTACAGTTCAGTGGACTTGTAATCTTGACATTAAAAAAAGGTACTTACTGCATCCAGGTGTTTAATGAGACACAGCTAATCTCCAGTAGCATAACCGATGCAACCAAATCCATGTCGGCTCTATGGTACTCCGTGTACAGTTTCTTTAATTCGGGAAGTCTTGGTATTTCCTGATTTCTAACGCCCACCTCTAGTAACGATTATTCAGGCTAGCTGCCAATGTCAGCGCCCCTATAGAGATAAGCAGTAAATATATTCAACAAATAGAGCTGAGTGTTTGGTAGCTAAACTGTTTGCTACATGTTGGTAACATTATACTTGGCTTAAAAATATATATATATATTGTCCTTTTTCTCGTTATTTAGATTCTGCTATTTAAATGGTACTATTTGTACTGGCCAGTTAGTGCCCATTCAAAAGGAATAGTGCATAACATATTTTATGTCCAAGGTGATAGCAAGGCTTTACAAAGGACTGGTTTTCTAGTCTTGTACAAAGAGTCCCCCCCCCGCTACTTCACCCTCACAGTGTTGGCGGTGTTGGCTATCCCCATAAAATATGACACACAGTAAAGATCGTCAAAAGTTGTTACGAGTGAAATATTGATGGAGAAACTGCAGATGGGGAGAGAGAGAGAGGATGGTGTTTCATTGGTATAAGTGAGCTGTGATGAAAAAGGGAAGAAAAAAAAACTAACGGTTGAATTGGCCTGTTAATCTGTTGCTCACAAAAGGGAATCTGTTGCAGCCTTTGAGTGGGCAAAGCCTGTCTTCCCAAATGTCATTGTGTGGGTACAACACCTGCTCCTCGGACCAGCACTTTGGAGACTAGCAGTACATCACCCCTCGACTGGTGCACGCTGCAGGACTCGTGCGCTCATCAATCTGGTCGGGTGGTGTGCCTGGCAGAGCGGTGTGGAGCGGCAAACGGGCCCCTGGCGCAGCTGCGCGCGGGACCAATCGAGTTACCGCTGACCCCCAGGTCCCGCTAAGCAAGCCGCCACACGGCGCGGACCGCGGGGCTAATTACCGCAGATAAGACCACAGGGGGCATTGGCCGATTACCGACGGGCTGCTTGGAACAGGAACCATCTGCCAACCACAGAGAAGGGCCAGAGCTTTGAGCTCAATCGGGCCGTCTTCTCGTTTATGGCAAATGCGCGATCAGATTAACATTGAAACTTCTTTGGCGGTCAGGATTTTTTGTTGAAATGCACGCTTGAATTGTGAGACGGTTCAATTTCATGGTATTATTTGAAGTATGTCGCTATATGATTCACAGCGTATTTAGAAAAGTGTCTGCTTTTCCAAATTTTCAAGAAATGCGTCATTTGGAAATTAGGGCATTTGTTTTTTAGCTGGGGACTTTGTGCAGATAAAATAGTGTTTCATCCCAGCTGTTGTACTAGGACATTTGAAATATCAAATTTTTTTTTGTCTAGTGCTTTTTTGGGTGGGGGGCTTCATGTAAGTGGGATTGGGGGTGTTTGTGGCTGACTAGGACAAATCGCAACAAGGAGGGACAACTCATTATAGCTTGTTTAATTCTTAATCCTCAACAATTACTGACCCTGAGCCATGCACCCACCTGGGGCTGGGTGACAGGCATTTTGGGTGAAAAATGGGAGCAGGCAGATGGGGCGGGGTGGGTGGACAATAAAAGAGGGGTTTGCGGGGTATAAAGGACACGGGAGAGGGGTCTGAGGAGGTCTGGAAGAGATGGACAGGCATGGAGAGCTGACAAACCCATGACAATGGGCTCTTTATCCCTGATTGACAGGCTGATGTGCAGTGATGGACAGGAAGGTTGTGCAGGTTGTCGCTATGGGGGGGGGGGGGTTTGAGTTCATGACTTTACAATTTGGGAATGATGGCTGTTCTGTCAAGGATGTTATTATCAAGGGTTATCGTTAAAGCATGTCTGATTTTATATATACATTTACAAGGTGCAATTATGGTAAAATATTCATCACAAGAGTTCTCAAGGAAATGTCACAATGATCCTATTTTTGACACTGTTGATTTACATGCAGGACTTGGAAAGTGTGATTATCACAGGACTTGAGACTTGCCTTTAAAATGATGAAAAGATTTAGAAAGCCCCCATTGCAGTAAATGATTGGTTTAAGAATGGTGCTTGGGTAAAATTAAGTTAATCAAGGACTTGGTATGAGTGATGAATGTTAAGTTAAGAATTAAAGTGAACGTTAAGGAGAGAGGGAGAGCTAGAGAGGGTGAGTCATGGTAGTGTCAGTAAGAATGGGAGGTCTGAGCGGGGGGTAGGGTACACACAGTCTCTTGGTGTCAGTCAGAGAGAAGGAAGAGCTAAGGAGAAGTAGAGAGAGGGGAACCACAGTGTCCTGGACGTAGATAAACACTGGCCACAGTGAAGGTCTTCCCGCTGTGCATACCAGACAGCAGAAGAACTGCCTCCTCCACATGCACACGTTCGGGACTTCTCTTCAAGCTGCAGGCTTTTTGAAGAACAAGTCTTTTTAAACATACTTTATTTTCTTCTCACCAGGGGAAGGATCATGTTGGAGAAGCTTGGAGTACTTTTTGATTTTGAAAATAGGTAAAGTTATTTTCCATAGGTTACATTAGAATGTTATGGGCTCAGGTTCAGAAGACTCTGCTGGGTTCGGTATGTTTGCATGATGTTTAATGTAACTGAGCTGATTGTATAAGAGAATGCAGAATGTATGATTATGGTAACGGACCATAATTTACTGACCTGATGTACTTTAAATATTGAAAATATCGAGGATTGTTTCATTCCAGGAAAGTAGAGAAGATCTGTGCCCAGTGCCAAATTAGTAATAAGGCATGTGGGGTATGTAAGGTCTTTATCCTTGAAAAAAATTTCAATCAAAATTAAATGAAAAGAACTTCTGGGGTTGACCCAAATATGTGAAGCGTAGCAGGCTGTACCTTCTACAAACGGTTTTCTCTGGCACCAGAATAAATTGGAGAAATAAATTTGCATGCATTTGCAAATAGTCATATAAACAAAAAAAGGATGCTAGACAATGGGTTTAATCCCTGCATATGTTTTCTGTTGCTGTTGTAGTTATGAGAGAGATGAGAGATCATAACACTGTGGTATTGATTTAGGGTGGTGATGATGAGATTTAACCCGAGGGTATTACATTGATAGATCATGCAATTTGGAAGTTGTTGGCCGCAATCACGGAGGCAATCAACAGATTTGCGCAGAGCTGGGATTTAACTGAGACCTACTGTGCCCAAGCTTCCTCGGCTTGGGGGCCAAATGCCACAGTCGCGGCTTCTGGTCTCCAGAGTAAGGATTGATGCTCTGGACGGGCTCCCACTTCCAGGGTGTCGTAGTCTGGACTCCTCGAGCCAGAGGACAGCCCAAGCTTTTTGGGATTTTCCCAGCACAATAAAGATGGTGTCATCCTGTAGGGAGAAGTGGGATGCTGGGTGAGAGGATCGGACAGGAAAGAGCCGGGACAGCAGTAGGCATGGGAGGGGTGACCCTGACCGGGCCTGCCCACCTCCTGACCTAATTAAGGGTGGCAGTGTCAGGAGTTGTCACTGGGCTTAACCCAAAGGTCTCCCTCTCTCTTTCGTTCCCCACTCTCCTCACGGCACTGTCGGTAACTGTAGATATACTGTAAAGCTTGGTGTTAATGTGTGAATTGCTCTGAAATTCTGTGCCAGTAGTTTAACCGTCAGACTGGAAGTGTGCCGTGGTTGCCATTTTGGTGGTGAAGAACATGTGCTGTCTAGATGGAGATGGAGAATGTGTGGTATGGAGAATGTGCGGTCTGTAGATGTATGGCGAAGAGTGAAACGGGGGCTTTGGTGACTCCAGAGCTGAGGTTTCAGCGTGGCATACTGTCACACCATCTGCGCCAAACACCCGGTCGCAGTGGATTCCACTGAGAATAGATTGCGAATCAGCAGCAACTGTAGCAGCAGCAGCAACAGCAGCAGCAGCAGCCTGGTCACAGCGGCTTAACCTAGCATGACCCAGTGTGTTTATTATTGTTTATCCCCAGCTTTCTTTTAAACGGTGTTAGTGTCTGGAAAAACAAATCTGGCTCGCGTGCCTGCGTGTGTGTGTGTGCGTGTGTGTGCTATATGCATACTCATGGAACTTGTTGTGTATATAACAGGTGTTGATCTTGCGTGTTGTAATGTATCGTTAGCACGGACTTGGACGTATAGAGCGTTTGAAACCCCGGAGGCTTCTTCCACATCGGAGTGAGTTTCTCCATCTCCTTCTCACTCTCGGGACTGCTGCCACTCTTTCCTATTCTTTGAGTCACCGCACAGTAGCTGCTGGAAGCCGCTCCGAAGTCTCATTAAACTCCAAGTGCAGAGGCGGGTGGGAGGGCGGTGCGTGGGTTTTTTACGCACAGGCAGGGATTGCCGCCCAAAGGGGATGGAAAGTCCAAGCAAAGCCTCTTTGTCCCCATCTGTGCCTCGGTGTGGAGCCCTGCGCTGCAAATACCCAACTGGGCCATAGTTACGCAACCCGGCGGAATGCAGGCCTGCGGTACTGAGGGATTTAGCCTACTCTGACTTAATGGCCTGAGTGTCTCAGTGCTGTCCTCTAGCCCTCAGCCCAGGGGAGGCTGTTTCACTTCCATCACTGGTGGTTAGTTTGTCTTCCCTCAGCACTGGACACGGTTTTATGCGTTAATCAGTGTGACCGCGTCTGTGGCACACTGAACGCCAGTGTCCATCTTGCACACGCGTATGCTGCTCCGACCTGCAAGGAAGATGGTCACGTGTCTTAGCCTAGCACCTAAACTGAACATTTAAATTGGAACTCTGTTGGTCGGTGACACGGAAGTTCCTCTGAATTGCAGGTCGCAATTCTGCTTCCAGACAACAAATACCTATCACATCTAAATGACAGCTGCAGGAAACAATGGTGCAATGGAGAATGTGCAGAAGGGACTGGCCTCCAGGCAGTGCGGTCCTTACTTATACGTTCGTGGACCCCAACAATAGGTGAGGGAAGGTGATCGAGTCTAACAGGAGACCATGGGGACAGCCCCGGGTCCTCTATATCCTCAGTCAGCTGTGAAATGATCTGGCGGTTCAAGGTTTCCGGGGTCCACCGGCGACGTTGGAGAGCATGGGTACACACTGCTTAAGCACCATGAAGGGTTCTATCCATTTCCTGATGCAATTTTTCTCCTCTGGGAGAGGCTCCCTCCAGGACAACAGTTCTTCAATTCATAGGGCACTTCATAGGGCACTTCATAGGGCACTTCATAGGGCACCCTGTGATGAGAATTCCATTGTTGGTCCTGCAGGGCATCCTTTTAGATTTCACTCTGCTACTAATATGAAAGCAGTTCCCATATCAAGGCGGTCCCCTTGCTGTAGCGCGCGTGCGTGCGTCATCACAACACAACAGATTTACTGTGGTGACGGCGCCTCTCCCCAGTCTTGGTCCCCCCCCCCCCCCACTGTAGACAGATTGCAGCTCCAATCTGAGCTATTTGTATTCTAAATTGAACCGAAGCGGTCTGTTTTTGGCAGTTTTGCTCTTTTAAACTAATGCACTGTATCCGTGGCCACTGCGTTAATCTTGGGGCTCCGCGGATCTTCCCCGCTGGCTTGTGCTGGGTCTGAGCCCCCTTCTCCCTCTCTCGCCCACCCCCCTGCAGGAAGATCTGCGTTCACTGTAAGTGCGTGCGCGAGGAGCACGCCGTGCGGCCGGTGCCCGGGCACTTGGAGAAGATGATGATGAAGCTGGTGTTTGACTTCCAGAGGCACTCCATCTCCGACGACGACTCGGGGTGTGCCTCGGAGGAGTACGCCTGGGTCCCGCCCGGGCTCAAACCCGAACAGGTGGGCTTAGCGGGCCTGGAGAACGGCAGGGCAGCAGGTGGACCCGCAGCCATGAATTTTTAATTCAGACCACACACTCCGTATGGTGTGGAGTCCCTGCTGCTGTTTGTTCACACTGGCCTTTTTCCATTGACTTGGGAGGGTGTAAGGTTACCTGCGATCCCTCTCTGTCTCACACACGCGTTTTTGTGCTTTGTCCCCATCTCTCTGTGTAGGTGTATCAGTATTTCAGCTGTATTCCAGAGGACCGGGTGCCGTACGTTAACAGCCCAGGGGAGAGGTATCGTGTCAAACAACTCCTGCACCAACTACCAGCCCACGACAGTGAGGTAAGATTCAACCAGCCCACCTGTAAAGTATACCCCCCTCGTCTGTGTCCTCACCATCTCTGCCCCAGTACTGTAACCGTCTGTGTCCTCACCATCTCTGCCCCAGTACTGTAACCGTCTGTGTCCTCACCATCTCAGCCCCCGTACTGTAACCGTCTGTGTCCTCACCATCTCAGCCCCAG
>JAOVYW010020250.1:7636-33648 GCA_025775045.1 Hiodon tergisus | reverse complement strand
AGCTTCACTCTGCACAGAGCAGTGCGTTCATCCACAAGGATTTGTGCTGCTTCTCTTCATGTTCAGTAACAAGAACAGACTTCCAGCTCCACAAACTGGAGAGTGTTCCATCCATCCGGTGGAGTTCCAGAGACTCGTAGAATCTACGCCAAGGCGCATTTAACCTGTTTTAGCAATTTTAAGCCTATTGGTTTTGATATTTACTTTACTGAAGGGCTGAACGTGTAAAATATCTTCTACCGTGTTTGCAGTCTTGCATTTTCATTTCTTCATTGTGCTGCCATCATTCTGGTGAAAATCAGTTTGGCCACCACTGCCTTATGAAGAACTATGTGCACAAGAACATACAATTAAGCCTGGCTTGACTTAGTCAGATATATTAAATAAATTAAATAACTTTATTCCACATTATTTAACAAAACAATGAGACTGGAACAATTGCAAATCAACACAATTCACAAAACAAACCGGTCGGACCCTTTCAGGTACTGACTTTAAACCAGACTATTCAGATTTTCATAGGAACTTAAAACAAAATCAATTATTTAATTATTGGAATAATTTTACAATGAAAATGATAATCTACCAATTACTTTGGCAGCGTGAATGAACAGGGGTGATTGGCATTATATATTTCATAACTATAGCTAAAAGGAACATGTTTCTAAATTAAATGCAACTAATCCAATACACAAAGTGAGAAGGCTAGAAATTCTAGCTGAGGAACAAAAAATGATATAAATATCAGTGGCTGGATATTTATATATAAGAGAAAGCTACATTACAGTTGAACGGCAAATTACAGCTGACTACAACACATTATTGTGCCATCAACACAAATGTTAAGAATATTAATCTTCCTTTTAATTACACGGACGCTCTGAGTTACATCTGAACACCTTTCTCCTTTCAAATCAATGCACACGTGTGCTTTTTGAAAATGCAACACAAATTACTTTTAGGTGATGAATACGCAGTCTTCACCCAACACTAAGAGCTGTTTAAATAATGATGTACAGGCAGAAATATTCTGTGTTTGACTTGTAAATCGTTCAGCCGTTCCGGAGAGTAAAAAGTGTATTAATAACAATGTGCTAAATGTCCCTGGAGATATTGACTGCGGACGACCTGATTTGAGAAAACTGTCAATATTACAGCACAGCGAATAAGTTACCAACAGCACTTCACCACACCAAAAGATGTAAATGGTGAAAATTGGTTTCATCACACAGACAACAAATAACTAATCACAGGAAGTGACTATGGAAGGTTCCTTGGAGTTTCACGCAGGCATTCAATCTTGGATCTGTCAATGATTGGCTGACTGAATGGGTGTTAAATCTGCTCCTCATATTTTTTCAAATGAAATGCGGTTTGGATTGACAAGTCCCAAGTAAAGGCAAAAGGCAAGCATTGTCCAGAAGGGTCATTTTGTATGAGATATTTGGGGCTCTGAAGTGTCCCATGTTTTAAGGTAAGATGTCTCATGACAACTGAACTGAAAAAATTGACTTGAGAGCTAACAGCAAAGGGTCAGTTTGTCAGAAAACTAATGGAGAGGGACTGCTGTTGGACTTACTTGGGGGGAAAAGATGAGTTCCCCGCCCTGTCTTTTGGTAAAGAGGACCGGCGTGAGTCAGATGAGGTCACAAGGTTCTCACAAGGCAATTATGTTCCACAACAACCTCCCCAGTCTCCAGCTTTTCACCACTATTCTTAGCTTCACTCTGCACAGAGCAGTGCGTTCATCCACAAGGATTTGTGCTGCTTCTCTTCATGTTCAGTAACAAGAACAAACGGCGGGTGACGTCAGAAGAGGCTAATTAATTCCTGAATTATTCCTTTTTTTTATGCTTTGTTTGTAATCCAAGGTTTCTGTATCCATGTAAAGATGCACAGCAATTAGGGCTCCCCAGAGATGGATTTGTGGGGAACGCTGCCGGAGATTTCTGTCTGCCAACGACGAGTGGTGGGCATGCATCAGGACACTACAAAAAGGAGAGACGTGTAAAAATAACACAATATTTTTTTTTAAACGCTGTTTAAAGGTATCGTGTATCAGGCACATTTTTAAGCATTTTTCATGTTCATTCCTTGGCATCAGTAAGAAGCTATGACTCAAATATCTTGCCAGTCAGTCGTGCACGAAGATTGTGTTGATCTGGTTGCCTGGCAACCACGTGTGCACTAATGTCACTTTTTTTAAAGTTCAGGAGCTGCCCTGAAACTGAAATGGCCGTCGTTTGCGCACAAACAAATGAACACCGGTATGTGGTTCACTCTACTTAGTGAAAATGACGGAGACGAGATATTAGTCAGGTTACAAAAGAGACGTGGTTTGTGTTTGCAAGGCTTATGACCATTGGCTACATTTAGAAAGTCTGACTCCAGTACTCTGAAAAATATTGAAATATTTCAAAGTCAATAAAGCTGATGACCGGTCTAAAAGAACGTGCACCCCCTTCTTTTGTCCGAGCCCAGAGTTCAACAAACACTTTCATGTCTGATTTGAATTATAGTTTATTTTGATGCTGCTACGTCAACAGGCAAATGGTTGTCATAAAGGAGTTTTATTGAACTAGAAGATAAATACCAGATTAAAAAAATGGTATATGGATAAATGTCTGAATGTAGAAAGAGTTTGCCTCAGAGAGCTACTCGGGGACTGTACCAGTTTGGAATGCAAATGGGGATCACCATGGTAACATCTCCTCACTGGTATTCATCTCATTTCCTTCAGAAGTAATTTCTGAAAAATGAATGTCTGGCACCATTATTTAACTTTTTCGCCATTATTATTAGTGTTAAGGAAACAAACTATTTATTTATTTATTTATTTATTTATTTGCTGAACATATGTATGAGCAAAAAATCTTCCCCCAACTTTAATCACTGTACTCCTGCCCGTTGTACGATAATGTTTTGGATATGGAAATTGTGTGCATATTATTTAATAATAGCTTCTGGCAGACATTTTATCCAAAGGGATTTTTTCGGGTCATGGAGGCAAAATGCTTTGCATGCAAACAAGAGAAGAATTAAAAAAATTCCGAGGTTTGCAGCTTTGCCTAGAACATAACAATGAGTCACGTGCATTTATATTTTGTCTTTTCAAAAAAGACGCGTTCAAAATCTTGCTAGTAGATATTAATCTAGATTATTTGTGAACTATTAATACTTCAATAATACTACTTCACTCTGCTGCCAGATGAATCACGTTCAAAGAGCTGACATATAATATATTAATAAAATAATAAAATGTGGCTTTCATATCATCCAGATGAAGCAATTGAGCAGAAGAAGTTAGCTGTTTCATTACCGGGAGCATTTGCAGGTGTCAGATTTAGAAATCTGGTTTCGAATTAAAATTGAGTGTATTTCAAATGCAACTGTTTGTAGTACTGAATGTGTTAGTTGTGCCACTGAGGTAGGCACATTTGATTAAGATTAATCTAAAAGAGAGTAAAGTTTCATGGTTTCACAATTATCCCAGTTCCCATTAAGTTTATTTCAACACCAGCAGGGAAACCTATAAAAATGTGCGCATTTGTGATTTATTACATGCAGTGTAAATCTTACAGCAGATTTATTACAATTAAATTAATAACTGGTTGGAACTGTGTGTTTATTATAAAGAATTTATTAAATGTAATACTCAATATTCTTCTGAATTATATGGAACAATTATAATGAGACTGATATTTTGTGTCACCAGTAAGATGGCTTACCATATGGTCAAAGATGATCCAATTATATATATAATAATCAAGGCAGACGCTGACATATTTTGATGATCTTATATAAACAAACGTGGCTTGTTTTCAGCATTTCGTGCGGGCTATATTTTTTATTTGTTCAGTGGAACTGCAGACGCCTACGACTACGAGGCGGAAATTGTCTCCATGGCAATGGCTATGGAGACAAAAAATGATATTTTTGTAGAAATATAAAACAAAGTATTTTATGATAGTAGCTTTGATTTTGTTCTAAACCCAGTAATAAACGTTGTAATAAACGTGTTGAACTATTTGGGGCAAAACAGAATGGTACAGTCAGTATATCCATAATATCCTATATAACCAATAGATTGTCTAATATGATATATAACTAACGGAAATGGCCACTGTACATACAAGGTAAACTCTTCTGATTACTGTTTCTGCAATGGCTACATTGCTTGTCTGGCGGTGGGTGGGCTCTACTCTTGGAACACTCTAGGTGTTCCATCCTCTTGTGACACTGCAAATCCCGACTGGCAGTGCCGCAGACATCTACAGTGATTCCAGCTAAAGTATATGTGTACGTGCGTCTGTTTGCATGCGTGCATGATTGTATGCCGTAATCTACGGTCTAAGTGTAACCAAATGATTAGCACTCTAACAGCACAAATTAAATGGAACACGTGGCATTTTCACAACATCCCAATAACTTGTGCCAAACCTTGATTCAACATTGCAGTAAATTTGCAGAAACCCTTTCTTTAACTAGCGGGTAGGTGGTAAGAACTTACAAGCGTGCCCACATCTTCTCAGCCTCACCTGGGCAGAGGGAATGTGTTGGCAGTGTCCCAAATTCTTCAGTCCTGGTCGGTCTACTTGATAACTGAAAAGTGAACACAGTGGTATTGTGTAAACGGTGATTTGGAAAACTGAGATCCTTCCTTGCCATGCAGACTGAGTCCTGTTGAGTGGAGGAGGAGATTGAAACAGGGACGGCTCATTATTAATTGACCAGACCTGAAAAAGTTCAATTGGAAAAAGGTTTTGCTTCGTTTAACGCATAACAGATTCGGTGCAGGCGAGATGTGACAATTTTTGTAAGGAGCAAATCCGCCTCCATGGAAAAAAAGTAGCAAAACCCCCCCCCGAGCAATACGAAGAAAAAGGAGAAAATCTCAGCAGAAATGTAAGCAGTTTGTTCTACTATTCTCCCCTGTCACAAAGGCAAGCACATGCACTCATAACAATTCATCTATATTCATCTATTCATCTGCAGACACTCTTCAAGACTGCTCTGTACTGTGACAGTTTGGGTTGCCTATGTATCAAAAAAAATCTAAGGCAACAATCCTTTTGTTTTTTGTTTTGTTTTTTTAGGAGCGAAGACCGTGACAATTTACAGCTGTGAAATTGAAAAGATGTCGATGAGCACTGGAACTGACTGGTAAGAGCTTAGCTAATAACAGCTAGCTGAGTGAACTGAGTAAATTGCGAACTCGGTGTATCATGACAACTCCGTAATACCACGCCGATGTTAGCTAGAATTCAGAGAGGTCTACTAGTTAGTGACCTGGACATGCAAAGGTTTGTTGTGCTCTTTTTTGGAAGTGTAAGCACTGCAATTCCCATGAGGTCACGAGACTGGGTGACAGTTTAAAAAGCCAGAAGTGGAAGGGAGAGAAGGGCAAGAGGAATTGCCATGTGGCCAGGCAAGCGTTTGTGTTGTGGGTTTCCTCTTTTTTTTTCAACAAGAGTGCATAAATTTATGCTTGCATTCTCTACCACTTCTGGTCGGGCATGGGGCTTGACCTCTAAAAGGGTTCGATAATATGTGAGTCCCAGGACACCAACTCAGTGGATCAAAACATGTTTATTTAAATAAAATTAAACGTTAAAAAAATGATTGAGATTGAGCAGATTGAACACAAACACAAACCTGGAACACAAAGCAAATATAAACTGCCACCAAAACCTTAACGGTTCAAATAACATTCCTCCTCCCCTTCTTGCCTGTAAAAATGCCACCTGACCCATAGGAGGCTGATTGGTTGGGTAACTCTATCCTGTGGCCTTATGGGAACTGTAGTGCTGAGGCTGAGGTGGCTATTACCTTTAGCACTCCCCTTGCTGCGCCACATACACGTAATGTAATGTCCCAGGATATCCACCAAAGGTGAGACTCCCGTCTCCTGTCCCAAAGGCAGATGAGTAATTGCATCACAAAAAAGACCCAGGAACCGCCACCCCACCACCATAGTTACAGCAGGTTCTCACGCTTGTCTTCCATTTCGTCAGTCTAGGTGGATGCAGGCTCATCTCAAGCGCTGCTGACGTCAACGTAACGTCCCGGGGGTTCCTGCCACGGCGAGATTTTTTAACTCTCTTAACGAGGCTTCAAGATCGCCACAATATTTCGATTTTCTGAATTCACCAGTCTTTTCAAGAATGCAAAAATATGTTTCCATCTGGCATTCAAACAATTGCCACTCAGAACTGAATTTATTTTAGTTTCTTTGCCAAAATGTGCACGCTAATAGAATAACTTTCATGTAAACGAGAGAGATGAAATGGTGGAATTATGAGCTGCGTGAGAATTTTATTTGTCTATTTTTGCATGTAAAAAGCCCAATAGAGAAAGACAATATAATACATTAAGCAAATGAAATCCAATTCTATCAAACCAGCTGGTTCCACACTCCAATGAATATTTAAAATGACCATCAAATCCGGCAGTACACCCTGCCATCTGGGATTTGGTTTTCCGAAATGAACCTCCCTCAGTATAGTGAATCACAGACTGGACACATTATTGTTTTGACGTTTAATTTGTTTTTCAGTTAAATTTGATCAGCATTGGCTCTAGAGTGCAGTGCTGTGGTCTGAGTATGTAAGTTAATTAAATTTGTTCATCAAGTTCAAAGTAAAGTGGAGTTTGGTTTGATATAATGGTATATAAGTAGTGCGGGCACAGCAGTGAATAAAAAATAATACATTTTTAAAAATCTACAGCACTTTCTTCAAATGTGTGCTTTGTTACCGTGGCACTGAATTAAATGAAAATTGGATGCATAATTTATTCTCAAAAGTTAGGTCTCCCAAAAGTCCAGCAGTTGACTATGGAAGGTCAGTATGGTGAACATATTTCCACCATTGCTTGGTATATATACGTTGGTGATATATAAACAGATATTTTTTGCTTCTTCATTATCATCACAACACAGTCGAGCCCCTCTGCGAGCATTAAAAAACAATTTTACACCCTATGTAATCATGTTGGGTAAAGTAATTTGCTCTCCACTGTGCAACACTGTGCAAACTTAAGCCTCAGTCAAAGCCGCCATATGGTTGACCTGACAATGGCTTTGAGAATTGGATGTGCTTAACATGTATGAACTGTCTACTTAGGTTACCACTGACTTTGATTGTGTCAAAAGTGACCATAGCCATGGTTTTCAAACCTTTAGACAGATTACGGTGATACAGGATTAGGCTGGTTTTTAATTGGCCTTGCTTCAGAAATACGACTTTGGGCACATTATTCACCCAGATGTGATAAGGCAGCAGGCCTAGACTCAGTAACTCAATATGAATCCTGACTTCAAACAGCAAAGTGGTGGGAAATCTGAATCTTGGATCTGTTGTTCAAGCCACTGTCCATGGTACTGCAGCACAGACAGGTAGCGTTGGCGCTGCCCATGGTACTGCAGCACAGACAGGTAGCGTTGGCGCTGTCCATGGTACTGCAGCACAGACAGGTAGCGTTGGCGCTATCCATGGTACTGCAACACAGACAGGCAGCAGGGGCGCTGTCCATGGTACTGCAGAATATGTATGATACTATGATAAAATATATGATACTGTCATTGGATTTCTCTCCTAATCATGCAACTATATTAGGTGAAATAAATGCATCTCTCGATGGTTGCACATTTATAAATAAATAAATAAATAAATAAATAGTAATATTCAAAGCACTCAAAGCATTCAAAGCAACAGATGGATGATAATATTATAATGATATTATATAAAATAAAATAAAAAACATGTCTTATTTAACATTTTAATTTTTAGAACATTTTGTATAACTGTGGATGAATGAAGTATTTTAATATTGTAAATAGACACACCAAGTGCTCTGTGGTTATAAATTATTAATTAATTTGATGATGATAAGTTATTTGTTACACGTTGAAGTCAACATGCATACTGGGTATTGTATTGTATTTTTCCTGAGGCATTCTGAAATGGTTGATCTCAGAATGCACAGGTGAGCACAGGTTTTCGCTTCCTTTGAAAGTCAAATTTCACTCTAAAACTATTCTAAACAATGCTAACCCCTGCACACCCTTGTTTCTGTTAGTTTATATTGTGGTTTATATTGTTCCTCAGTCAGGCCTCGGGCGGGAACTTAGCAACAGTGATTGTGACACATTGACAACGGTGCTTGTCTCAGGCCAAGCTGTTCAACAACAACAAGGCCATGCTATTCGATGTGTCCGTCATGCCGGGCCATACATTTGGCTCGGTGATGGAGGACTTGTTGGCCCAGAAACAACAGGCAGTCCTCTGGCAGTGGACTAGTCAGCCGACAGGCGGGCCACAATGGCGCCAATCCAGTCTTCCAGGCCCCAGTCCTCCAGTTTCCCCAGCCGGGGGGGAAACAGCAGCAGTTCTGTGGAAGAGGCAGACCACATTGTCGCCTGCCCATGGTATGGCACGCATCTGTGCGGGGGAAAAAGCAGACATTAATCTGTGCAGAGATAATATAAGTATTAAAATTTTTATGTTAAAAAGTGTTTAAGCCATTTTAAAGTGGTTATACCTTTCATTCTTAGTACTCGTTTGGTTTGCATTCACTACACATGGTAGACACGTTGATTGTAATGGCGCTCTGTGCGTATAAAAAATAAATAGTTGATAAATAAATAGATGGGACATAGCCAGTTAAAAATCTAAACATACATTTAGGGGCTTATTTGCAGACAACTGATACGTTGTTCTGTTTTTATTTACTTTTAATTTTAATTTTATTTTATTGTTCAATCTTCAACGGCTTCAATATTTGGTCCCACGGTAAATAAGGTCCCACAAGAGGCTTGCAATGTGAGTTATGGCTCACAATCTTCAGATCTTCACTCTAGTGCAACTTTCAGATATCCCGTACCTGTGTCATCCACCATGTATTTCATCTTCTTCATTTCTGGCAGTGAAAAATACATTTATGAAAATACATTTATCAAATAATAAGAAAACTTTTCTCCTGAGGGCTGCATGCTACAGCAGGTACTTTTGTATGGGCGTGTTTTAGTGGGCCGTCCCAGTGGGTCCTTAGGAGGCCTCGGCTTTTTAATTTTATTTTATCTTTATTGCCTATAATAACTGAAGGCAATTCATTGAAAATCTTTAGACGAAATCGAGACTAGAAAATCAGAGGGGCATAACTGACATTTCCATAAACAATTTGATTAACTGTCTATCTGGCAGGCAGGGTTAATGGATAGAGAACTACAATAAAAGCTGTAAATCATAGTACTCCTGTGGAAAATGCTTTTTTTAAATGTTATATTTAATGTTTATTGCCAGTTAGTTTTACTCTAATTGTAAATCGCTGATTGTGGTGTCACGGTACACCTGTCCTGTCACGTGGGGTGCCAAACGAAAATCAAACCCGCGCTACGTTCTCACAATGGGGGTGACATGCATGCAAAATTTAAAATGGACGTAAATTCGGGATACAAAATCTATAATTTACAACACTGAATTTTTATTTTTTTGTGATTTATATATTTATCTGAGTGTGGAGAAACATGATATAAGTTTTACATTTGACGCCCCATAGCCACAAACAAAGACAAGTGGCAAGGCAAAAGCACTGAAGTATTCTTCCAGAATCTAAATCAATAACCTAGAGAGACCGGAAACAAACAGTTTTGGCTGCATTCATCGGCTCCTCCCAAATGGACAAATGTTCTGTTTGCCTGAATTGGATGATTAAGGCAGATTTGCATATCAAGAGCAAGTTTCCTGTGGAGCATAATCTTATTTACACAACTGCCTCTGAAGTTAAATTCCTTTAATTTCAGAAAGCGCAGTTAGCATTGCAAATAAATTACACATACACCACCAATAAACTGCCAATTTTAAAACCCTCCATCTGTCTAATGTATACCAATGAAGTCCACTATTCAGACCAGCAAAGGGACTTTGTTATGATGATAACAAGTGGAGCTATAGATAGTATCCAATCCAGAGGCTATACATTTTTCTCAAAATGATTAAAAACCATAAAAAATAACATCAAATTATGTAAAGACGCAGGTAAAAAAAAAAAAAAGTGGTTAAAACCCTCTCGTCAACCAGACGATGCAACAATTGATTAATGAATTGAGAATGTCAGCATCAGTTTATCAGCAATTGTGAGGATTCTGCAGAGGTTTGTGACGACATGCAGCCCCCGACAGCTGAACTTGCTCAGTGCAGAACATCAGCCACAATCTCGAGATCACGAAGCAAGCCATGCAGTTTTTTCTCAAATCAAATCATAGAAATAGCAACACAGTTTCAAGCCACAGGATTTGTTATCCAACAAAATCTTAACCCGGCAAATGTAGTCTCAGCTATCAGACTAGTTTGAACTGTAGGATCTGTAAGCAATTTGTGTGGGCAACATGAAAAGGAGCGTAAACCACGAGCGCTGACATATCAGACAACGGAAGCCATAGAATCCAGGCCAGCTGCTGCGTTGTTTGGATATGCTGAAGAGACACCTGGTACATACAAATCCTGAAAGCCGTCGGCAGGGAAAACGTACACATGCGTCTCGCATTGAAAGTGCTGCGTGTGAAGAGTTCTAATGCTCTCTTCTCCGTTTATTGGCGAAGCCCCACGCAAAGTGTCTTAGTTCTGGAGGTTGAAGGGGTGTGACCTCCATGCATATGGGAGTGTCCCTCTTCTGGACCACGCCCTGAACCCATGCCAGCTCAAGAAGAAACTCGGACAAGTTTTTTTTTCTTTTTTCTGTTTGAATCGTTAAGGTGATTTAAGCAGTGCACGGCAATATTCAAAGACTGCACCTCATTTTTCTTGTAAACAAACAAATACTTGTGTACTTATTCTCTGCTATGGTTTTGGTCAGCTTATTTGATTTTTAAAGGTATTTATTGTCAAATATGTCAGTGAGGGTAGGTCGTGCTCGCGTTGAACAGACAAAGTGGCTAACTTGGGTGGAAATACTGGAAAACAAGTTGCTATTGGACAAAGCAGTTTTGCGATCAGTCATTTGTGAAATGTGTTGCTCTATTATTAATAACATTCATGCTGTGCAGACATTCTTATCCAAGTTAACTTCTAGTGCCTTCCTCAATGGTGCCAACTTCTGGTACAGGGGGTTGGAAAAAATCATCGGATCACCTAATAACTCTAAACATGTGTTTCATATTAATACGTGCTAATTACCAAAATGTTTCCGCTTCAAATGATTTCTTAAAATCAACAGAGTTATACATGAGATTCTAAAGAAACTTGAGAGAGCTGACTGATTTTGAAAGGTGTTCAATTGCAAGTGCATCCGTCGCTGGAGAGATGACAAAATGTTTATTTAATGTGTAAATGAACTGAATGGTTTCTCAAACACAAAACTGAGGGAAAACTACATCAGGAAAGAACACTGGTCGCATGTCAGAACTCTCCGATGAATGGATGTAAATTCATCAGGACAGTCGCAGAAAAACACAAAACAATGGAACTGAATCTAGAACTCCGTGACCCCTTTCAAAAACTCGACATCGTGAGCGTCATAAAGCTGATAATTTTAAACAGCTTGTGACTAAGACCTATGATCAGCAACACCTGGTGTAATGAGCACAAAACCTGGACTTCGGAGCTGTGGATATATCCAATATCCCACTGGGAACAGTCTGATAACACAACAGCATTCCAAGATTCCAAGATTCCAACTGAAACTGTTCTGAAAGCAAAGGACACTCCGACTCTGAATGATTTAATACTGACAGGTGTCTCCATAATTTTTTCTAAAGACGTCTTTGGAAATAAGCGAATGTCTCGCACGACACGGCTGACCTTGGCCAACGTCCACCGTGATGGCTTGATGAGGCATTCATCGAGTCTAGCAGTTTTTTTTTTTTTTTTTTTTTTCCGAGGACAACGGTAATCCAGCTTCCATTGGCAGGCAAGGTGAAGATGAAGCTCCAGAATTCAGGAACTGCGAATACGTTAGAAAGAATGCAGTCTAGAGCTACATAAACAAACAAGAATATTTTCCAGTTGTTTGTCAAGTCTGACTCAACATTTATAACCAGGAGCGGAATTTTTTTTTGCAATTCCATAAATGAATCAAATGAAAATGCACAAACTAAAAGAAGGCAGAACTGCATTTACATTACTAACTAAATATACTGTGACATATTACAGGAAGGAGATCATCATCCCTGAAAATCTGCATGGTCGATGACCTGTTCAATCTGATTAAAATTAAGCAGGGCCCTCCGCCTGCCTTCTCCCAAGAGATATCAACCATCTTTGGCTATATCCAATTAGAAGTGAACCTTCACTTTTGGTGTCTGACCATGCTGCCGCATTGTTCCCCTAGAGATCCTGGTCAACCTGGACTTTCATCTTGTGATTTTCAGACCAGAAGATGTTTCCTCAGTTGTCCAGTGTTGAGGAGCAGCTTCTTCTTCTTCTTTTTATCTGATAGGTCCCCGATGGTGTTTTCTGCGTCCGCGACGAACCCATCCGTGACGGAGACCGACGGCTTGTGCGTTTCCAAAACTCTAGTCTGCGCACCACGGTTTTACAGCCCAATTATTTGACTGTTAGCTTTCACGGTTCCTACTCTTCTTATTCAGCTTCGCTCATCAACAAGCTGTTTTCATCCACAGGACAGCCGCAGCCTGGATCTTTTTGTTTGTCGGACCGTCCTCTGTGACCCCTGTAGCGCACGTTTCGTATTTGCCCAGCGAAGGCAGTCGCGGTGGCATCCTTATTTTAAGACTAAGTTTGTAAATGTAAAGGGTTTAAATGATGTACAATCTGTGGTTAGGAGTACTGCAATTATTCCAAAGTTCTTACTTTTGAATTTCTAACCGCTGAAGTGGCTGCCTCTGAAAGCATCATGGAAGATTTATAAGGACACAACACTGAAAGTATAGGAACACTTAGGACCAATATAGAGTGACTAAGTACAAACATGGTGTTTTAGACTGAGGGTTCATTCCTTGATGAGTGACGTAAACGTTACGCGACAATGCAATGCTTCGACAACAGTGGAAAACAGGAGAGAGACGGCTTCATGAAGATTGAGCAGATGTGGGAAATTGTGGGGGGAATAAAACGTTTTTTTTGAAGATTCTCAATGGGAAACCAATGTGCCGTGAATGCCATAATCCTTTCAGAGTGTGCTCCAATTCAATGTATTGTTTCCCGTCAGCTGTCAGGCTCAAAACATTTGTTCTCAGTTTCAGGCCAGTGTTCAGCAGGTTCACTAGCTGCAAATAAGAAAACAGCCACTGCAAGGGGCAGGGTCTATGAGACGCAAAGTGACGCAGCTAAAGAAGCAGGGAAAATTGTGAAGATTCAGTCCCAAAGTGCTACAAATGTGAAAAGTAATATTAAAGGCTTGGTTCATTTAGACCCAAGTACATTCTGTTTTTAATTTGAGCCTGAATATAAAGGAGTCCATGAGAATTTAAATAAGTTTAAAAAATGCACTGGTATGAAAACAAAAGCAGTTTGCAGGAAAAAACAATCTCCCTAAGAAGGCACAAACTTGATTGAATAGCAAGCAAAAATCTCATGCATTCTTTTTATTTCTTATTTTTACATTATTTTTTATTTCGCATGAGGCTATAAAATCCGTTTAAAAGGAAGGCTGCGACACACCGCTATTCAGAAATGAGAAAACGTTTTACGGAGAAAACAGTGGCGAAATGCTTATTCATTAAAATATTTCATGAACTACACGACGAGAAGGTGCAGGCAATGGGATTTCTGGCAATGGGAATCTCATTGCATTAGTCTTCTGATTGGCTTAAAATGACGTAAGGCCTAATTGTGTTTTTTTTGTGTGTTTTTTCCACAAGCGCATCGCTTTTTATGGAAGCTTTCTAGTGCCAAAATACACACAAATACATATGCAGAAATACAAAAGCATATCGGGCTGTTACAACACATGTATTTTTAAACAATACAAGCTTAATTCTTTTTCTCATCACAGCTCAATCGCTTTACAGTATCATGGTATTTTAGTGCCACAATTAAACGCGAATGCAAACGGAAATAAACCAGCCTTTATCGGTATTATCAATGCTTTACATTCAGCTCAAAGCTGCTTGATGGTAGTGAATTAATATAATACACACACTGCTTTCATTTCATCCTGCACTCTGCATTACAGAATCAGTGATTAATTTTACATGACTGTTCAGCATAAAGAGTGACAAAATAAAATACAATTTAGGGGAGGGGATTGGATCCCATCATAGTCCTGGGGCGGGATTATAGGCGTGGTTGACCCCTCAATTGAACTGATTTACTTTCAACCGAATTTAAGCCCTTCCATGAAATTATCAAAATTAGCTTCTCAGTTTATGGCATCCAGACTGAGAAAAAAGACTTTGTAGCAGTAACTTGCAATTCGTACTGATGAAAAATGAATCCATGCTTGTATGGCACATTTTGTTTTCGCAATATGCAATCCGTCTTGTGAAATTGTGAAATTAAATTGTGAGCTCATAAACTAGTGTGCACTCCTCAATTTCAATCTGTTTGTGGTTTGTACGAGTCCCTGTTCTGAAAGGGTTGACTATTTGCGGCTATGAAACCAATTTTACAAAACTGAAATAACGTAAACAAAACCTATTTTGCAAAGCTCAAAATACAGAAACAACTTTAAATTGAAAGCTAATGCCAGAATTGCACAGATCTCTCAGAAGTCCCCTTTCCCATGTTGGAACTTCTAGGCGCACGCTGTGGCGAAAAAAAGCCCCAGATACTGTATTCACTTATGTGTGCTATTTAACAACAGAGCATCGCACACAGAGATAAATGTAGCACCTATCCAATCATTCTACCTTCAATGTAACGTTACAACATTATCACTGAATCAGTATGTAGCAACAGAAAAAACTATTTAATTCTAGCTAGCTAACATTTGAGAGTGGAATTATATTACACCATTTATTAAGCTTTTCCACAAGAATATGTCCTTCGAAATCATTCAACCCAACATCCCAATTTAAAAATACTTGGTATTTCTCGTTGAAGTGAAAAAAATGGTTGTGTTTTACAAAAATGTGTCTATAATCAATGATACTGAACACAAGATCACACAGAACTGCTAATTGTGGTAGTAGAAATGGGGTTCTTGGCAGACGGGTACGGGTCTATGTTAAGCAGTTTAGACAGGACAGGTTTCGGCAGAGAAGATGACACAGGCTGAGAATTAGCAACAGGGTGCTCTTGCCTCAGGCTATCGGTATGGGAACACGTTAGTGCCAAGTGGAATCACGACGCATCCTGCTCCTGTCTGCTGCTGCTGCTGAGTGAAATTATGACAGGAGCGAAACAGATAAGTGGATCTCGAGTTACATGGTGAGGAGATAGAGCTTTTACAAGAGCTCTTGTCACTGACAACATAACAATCAAGGGCTTGGGCCACTGGTCTGTGATTGCTATCAAAGTAAAGTATCGCATCTGTATGATTTCTAGTTGATTTTATTATTAAGACAAACTTTGAAATCCCTAAATTGCACACAGCCATTTTCTTAGCGTGACAGAAAGGCCCAGATTTAATGCAATCCAAGTTCAATTGCCTCAGTCCCTCAAATGGAATACGTGTTCAATGGTGTGGTCTTGTTTAAATTCACTGTGACTCAAGATGTTTGTCTTAGAACCACCTCAAAAATGTTGCAAGGCATAACGTGACATAGCAAACATTGCCAAGAAGGACAGATTATATTGAATATGTCAGTCAAACACTATAAAATCTATCAGTGGTAGTAGTAGCAGAATTAAATGGACCACACCTTATAGAATCCAGTCACCAAAGAAATTAGGCTGTTCTGGAAGCAAACGGGGGTCAGACTACATGAGTGTACCTAATAAACTGGCTTTAATAACACAGACATCATCCCCAGTGTAAATATGATGATCCTCTCCGTACTGGAAAAGTCAGTATCTGGGTAGATAGTAAAACCACAGTTAGAACTGGCTGATTATAGTGTCCAGTTTTGTTTTTTTTGACAAGCTGTGTCACAGTCAGAGGATGGCACCATCCCTCTTAAAGGCAGTAAAAGTTTGTCACGGGTGTGAGGGTCAATAAGCTAACTGTGAACAGCGTAGGGTGGCTTCACACTTGCCAATTGTCCTTGCTTCTCTGGTGTGTATGTGCTTTCACATGCTGGCAGCAAGATCGATAGAGTTTTGTTTTGTTTTTGTTTCCGTTCTCTTAAAGGGGCAGGGCAGGGGTTAAGCATGCGGATGTGGATCAATTGAAATGAAGGTGGCCAATATGCTTTGAAGTTACAGCAGTGTGTCAAGGCTTCAGGAAACACAGGCAGAAATCTCATGCCATGCACTGTCTATTTATGGCTGGTTTCTGAGACAACTGAACGCACATGAAATGCTTTTTCGCGTTTTAAATATTATCAGTGTATTCTTTAAGAACAACCTAGTGATTATGATTACAGGTCTTGCCCATCAAGGTTTCGTGCAGGCATAACAAGCATTTTAATTAATGAAAATAATATATTTCAACATTTAAATATTTTACTGTATCATGGCTTGAGAGGTTTGAGGAATGTAATTTGGGACAGGAGTATTCACGCTTAACGAAGGCTTTATTTGATCAACTTCTCAAATTGTATTTATTTTGTCTCGCTGTGATCCTTAAAGATCTAACTTCGTCCACCCAACGCTTCTTTGCCGGTGGTGTGATGGACCAGACCCAGTGTACCGGCAGACCATGGGTTGAGAATGAAGACATGGGAGGGAAGTGAGAGAGAGACAAAGGGAATTCACGGAACAGGGTCGCCGTGTCCCATTCGCAGAGGAAGCGAATGAGCCTTCATTAGCAGTAAACATTGATTTCTATTGTGTCTCACTCTAAAGTTACATTGCCAGGTCCAATTCAATGAGAAACGGAAGGGGCCATATTAAAGGTTTTATTCCAATATATTTATTTATTATTTATTAAATTTATATATTTAAAGTGAATTTTGTTTATGTCTCCTTAACTTTATTACTCGGTGTGTGTATTTAACAGTTTGGCCCTTTGTATTAGACATATGAGCATAAGTTAAAAGTCTTTTAATTCACTGATAACTTAATTAACCATGGTATTTTGCTTAACTCAAAGCGATAAATGGCTGTTAATAAAAGTGCAGAATTCAATTCTCTCTATGACTGGATAAATGCAGAACAGAATTCATGCAACGGTATTCTAGTCCAACAGATATTTTGCATATGAATTAATGAACTGTATATTTTTTTAAGTTGTTTTGAAAAGCTTAAAATAGAAAAGCACAATATGAAACTCATCTCTTCATGTTGCACAATGACAAAATGGATGTTTTTACGCTACCAACACTGCTTTGATGACTCAATCTAAATGACTACAACGGGTGTGAATGGCTCACATGTGAAGGCACCATTTAATCCATTATTTAAGCTTTAAGTGTCTTTTTCTCCTCAGTCCTCTCAGTTTGAAGTTTTTTGTAGTGAAGTTATTTTCCAGCTCTCCCTGACTCATCCCCCGCCCAAGCCTGACTCCCCTAGGACATCAGTGCCGCTGGAGGACTGCAGAAGCAGTGAGATGTGGAGACACTGGAGGAGTGCGAGGGCAGTGAGATGTGGAGACACTGGAGGAGTGCGAGGGCGGTGAGATGTGGAGATGTGGAGACACTGGAGGAGTGCGAGGGCAGTGAGATGTGAGATGTGGAGACACTGGAGGAGTGCGAGGGCAGTGAGATGTGGAGACACTGGAGGAGTGCGAGGGCAGTGAGATGTGAGATGTGGAGACACTGGAGGAGTGTGAGGGCGGTGAGATGTGGAGACACACTGAAAAATGTATCATTTCAACCATTGCGGGTCAGAAACTTCACTCAGGGCAGGTTGTGTAGAAGAAATCCAAAAAGCTGGAAAGCGATAAAGAATGAAAAAAGATGTTTCTTATTATTTCCTTTAAATTGTTTTCATTTTCAATCCTTTAAAAACTGTGTTGCAGACACAGGTGATAGCGGTGTTTCAGCGTTGACTATTGCCTAGGACATTGGGTTCAAAGTGAGGTCAGAGCTATGACAAGATTGTATGGCTTGTAAGAGCAATTTTGGTTCTCGCTGTCATGTATCGTGTTAATAAAATATCCTAGAATAATTTATAATCCACTGCAATCAACATCCGTATGTGCACTCATTTGTTGTGGATGGGAGAAAAAACGATATTACAAATAAAGAGCATACTTTCTATCCATTTTATTCTACATTGTGTTGCCTCATAATACTCCTTTAGCATCAACAGACTACAAATGCAAAATAACAGTATAAAATTACTGATTGAGGGCTCAGGGACATTTCTTTCCTTCTAGTTTTGTTCTGGGCTTCATCTCTCAGCCATCCCCATCAGGGAGCATGCTAATACAAGAGGATTTAAAAGGGGGGGGGTCTTTCTGTCTGAAGAATGAAGAATGCAGGTGCTCTGTGTTTCGTTTCTTGTGTGTTTTTGTTGTTTCTTTTGGCTTACTTGACGCTGGTTCCATTCATAGCATTTGGGGTGTAACTTTGATATAACTTTAGATTTTTTGATCTTTTTTTAAAATATCCTCTAACATTCATGCACAACATAATCCAATAATTAAATGATTAACAACATAAAAACAACATAATTCAATGTCCATTACCTCATGGCTTTTAGAAATACTTCTCTGCTGTAGAATTGATATACAAATATATTACTCAGGTTTGTTATGCATTTTGCTGAGAATTATTTAATTGTAATAGACAGTCATTTCTAGCCATTCACAGACATTATAGTTGCTTTTTCCTTTGGTGCAAGCTCAATGATGAATTACATAATAACAAATAATAATAATTTTATTGATGTCCTTTTGTGTTACTTTGAATGAATTTGATTCTTATGGAGGACGGCTGTTGTTCAATGACATAATGTGTCAAATTAATACATCTTAATAATAATGTAATACAAATGATGATAATATAATTTAGTTCCCTCAGACTGTAGGCCCACTTTGAGAGTCTTGTTATACACCAGCCACGGAATTATTTTTCAACTGATCCTTATATCAGGAACAAATTTTTTTTTTTTGAGGAACGGGGGGTTATGTCTGACAAAATAAGTTCACAATGAAGTCTGCATCAGCAGTGGTAACCGGTTTCATACTCCCTCTCCAAAGGCTTATATTTTCTCTTCCCTTTCATGAATATAGAGAAGGGTATTATTGTGCTAGATGGTTACTGTTATGTGTCTGTAACGTCCCAAAGAAAGAGATTAATAATGCATGCCGGGTGGCTGGTAAATGCAACACCGGCAGACAGAGACAAACTATTCCACTGGCAGCTTTCCAGTTCATTTGTCAAGCCCTGTGTTTTTTATTAATAATGAGTCACAGTGCGTTTGACAAGAAAGGGGGACATTCAGCGACGGATGATTTCCATGCAAATTGTACAAATCGCGACTTCACGCTTGTGCTCTGGGATGGATGACGAGTGAATGGGTCAGATCAATGCCTGCATGCGCACAGACTACATTCACTGACCTGTTAGTGACCTGAGTAACCTCTGCTCATTGGACTGGTCACTTCTGGGGGAACATGATGTGACGCCACGTGCGGTCTCCTAATGCATCATAATGCACCGTTGATTCAGTCAAAAAGCGTGATATTTACTTTTGACCTTAAGCCTTGGATAGCAGTTATATATATGCATTACGATATTATTGTTATAAGCTACGTTTGTTTGCATAATCCATTCGTTTAAAAAAAATGTTATTTATTTATTTTATATTAAATTAACCTTAAGTACTGCTAGTTACGTGCAAGAGCTGTTTTCATGATTCAATTGCAATTCCATGTCAGGAGATCCTACAATCTCAATGCCCAAAGGAATACAACCAGGAATAAATTAAGCTACTTAATGCAAATTAGTAAAGGAGCAGTCAAGCCTTTGACAGCTGAATACCTTGCCACAAGTTAATAAAACCGAGGTCTACCTATTACTTGACATTGTGTGCTGAAGATTGTTTTGTTTCCACACAGTGACTGAAGAGGTACAGTAATGCACAGAGGGAACTCAGCTGAAAAGTGTCTTTGTTCTTTGCTGGGTTCTATCAGAAAAATGTGTGATAAACAGAGTGATGAACTGTGAATTTGATTATATTTCTTTTAGCAATGGTATTTTTTAAATTTTAGGTAAATTTAGGCAGAAAATTGCCTTACTAAAACAAAGGCTGTTGTATGCATCACATTTGATCAGGTCTTTATAGTACAGTCATTTGTGTTAAGTTTACAGTGAGTTTGTGTCTGTGATGCATGTAATAGAAACAATGATTTTAAGGGAACCAATATAACATATATGAACCAATGACAGGTCATCACTACTTCTGCAGAGTTGATTATTTTTATAACAGAATACACCCTTCCAAGAATAATATGAAAGCAATCGCTAACGGATATTGCTGGGGGGGGGAAACAGAATGTCAAAATGAGGCGACTAGGCTTTGAAATTAAAAACCCAAACATTATTGGATTTAATGTAGAATATGAAATGTGCTAGGGTAACGAAATATCGGCAAAAGAGTAATCTAATATTGGCATATTTCAAAAATATTAAACGGCCGAATGGGAGCCCTTTTACTCTAATTATGTGGTTCAAATCTGGAGAATATCTGGACTGGAGAGACGGTGGAAAATTCAGTACAACTACCGTAGGCTCACAACAAGTCTTGGCTAATAGCCTCAGTCAACTTCCGCTCTCCGGAAGCCTACCAGCATTGTTGGAAGGACATTAAACGTTAAATATGCGTTAAATGCTTAACAGCGGACAAGCTGCTGGCCAATAATGTTAGACTCAGATAAAACTATGGACAATTTACGTTTCACGCTAAGAACTAAGAAATAAGATCATAATTGTTGTGCATTGTTCAATTAAAAAACACGAAAAACCCAAGAAATCTATAAAGCAATGCTTTTTTTTATGAGCAACATGATGTCACAAATCAAGAGAATTCATGTAATTTATTATGCTGATCTGTTGATAGCATCGCAAAGTCAAGTTTTGTAATGCAAGTACAATGAATAAGCCTTCAGAAAAGCAAAGTTTTCAAGCCAGTAGTTTTCAGCTTTCATGGTAATATTTGTAATATTGGGTACTATCTACCTTCTACCAAATCCCTTTACTCCTCAGAATTATTAGCTATAAGACCTTTGTGGGAGACATATTTAGAGTTGTGTATGCATAAGTAAAAACAATATGTGAATCTCAAACAAGGGATTTAAAAGGATTAAATATGTTTTCTATTTATAAAATATTCTAAAGCCTGTAAGACTAAATCAAAACTTTGGCAACCAGCTAGTGTTATTTTTAAATAAAAAATTAAGTGGAAAACTCCATTAAATACAATTTTATTAAATGCAAGTATTTATTACTGAAGGGTTTGACTTTGTTTGAACACCTATATGGTATAAAACTTTTAACAAAGAAATTATTTTCATTGCAATGTCGAGAGTTCTTTTAGCTATTGCATTCCTTAGCTGCAATGTTTATCGATGCTTGGAATCTTTGTGGATATTGCTGAAGACATGTTTTTTTTTAATGTAACCTGGTAACTTTGGGTGAAAATTCACAACTACGGATTGCAAATAACGACGGCAAGAACGTTTGGTTCATTATTGAAACAATATGATCAGTTTTTGCCAGACAGCAATAGCCAACATCAAATTTCTCGACTGAAATTCGTTAGACTGCGGAGAATGATTGACACCGTGTGCTTGCAGACGATTCAACTAATAAAACTAAGCACCACTCAAACAAGTAACTGTAATAGGTTTTTGTCAGTCAATGCTGTATCTATCTGATGAGGTCTTTGTTAAACAACGCTTTTGTATTTATTTGCTTGTTGGTTTTTTTTTGTCTAGGTTTTTGTTAAAATTGATCTAGGTTTTTCGGTCATTGGTTTTCTTGTTATTTACTTTTTGTCACTTTAACCTCTCATAACCCTTCGACCTCCCGTGAAGAAAACGTATCTCTGTGCATGGCTGTTTTATCACAAATCACTGCAAACCCTCTTATCACACTTGGAGGAAGGTGCAATTTGGTTAGATTTGTCCAAGGTTAGATTCCCTTTCTAGAAGAGTATACGCTCCCTGTGTGGTGGCAGTAAAGCCCGACTGTCCTGCGGTGTGTTCAGATGCTCAGAGCCCCACTGTGGCTAGGCCTGTCCTTTCATGGCAATAGTAATTTAGTTCGATCCCTGGTCTTTCAAGACCCCCATCGATTCCATAGACGTGGGATGGGATTAGGTCTGAAGTTATCCTGTGCGTTTACTTCAAGTTCACCATACAGGTCAGACTCTATGGGTCTCTGTGCAACCCCAGAAAAATAAAATAAACAAACCTTGAGCCAGAAGATACCATGGTACATGAAACAAAGATAGTAGCCCCCCCCCCAGGGGAAATCACATCCATAGGCAGAAGCCATCCCTAGGGCAGCCAGTCCCATTTCAGCCAATTAATGGGGGGGGGTTATGGTCTCATAATCTTTGGGTTTAGTTGGGCGAAACCAGTCCACTACCCCTTCTCCACCCATGTGCAATAGACCTTGATTTGGTCCAGCACCAAGATACGTTAGAAGATAGCTGTCTTAATGTTCAGCATTAGAAAGCACACAGGTGTAATGACAGTCATAAAGAAATGTTATGTTTTGTATTCTCTGAGTGTGCTTTATGAGCAGTATGGGCCAGTAGTCTTGGTTTTTTTTGTTTTGTCTTAGGGGTTAACCGTGTTGAGACTTGAAACATACACTATCCCTCCTGTGAGCAGAGGTACATATAAAGGTCAACACAACCATGAGTTGAATTCTCTCCGCAGACCTCCGCTGTTTTTGTCTGCTAGGCCAATCGTTGACTTTCTCCTGTTTCTGTCCTCCATCTCCAGTGTCTTTCTCTGCTCATTAGTTACTGGTGGTTTTTAACGTCACACACCGTGCAAGACATAAACAGTTCAACTGGGAATGGGAGAGATGGGAAAGTTAACTCCACACACAGATACAGCCGTCCCAACAAATACAAAGGGTGGAAAGAAAGGCAGGGCAAAGGGGGGCTAACCCAGTTAAAATAAGCCTTTGGGGATAACCTAAAGACCGTTTGAGAAACCTTGAACTAAAGCATACAGCGAATGAGGTTCTGTTGCCTTCAAGACGAGTGAACAGAGGTCCTGTCCCCAGTAAGGCCAGTGCTACTATGACTGTTAATCACGTCAACTTCTCATGACGTATCTACTCCCTTCTCATATAGGGTTCATCCCAATGGTGACTCTCGTCAGTGCAGTGAACCTTACATGCCAATTTATCTGATGCATACCGTCGCCACGGTTAACGGAAATGTAAGTTGTGGCATTTCAAGGCTCTGGCTGCAGAAGTGGAAGCAACAGCGTGTTTTCTGTGTTCTTGTGGATGGATGTAATTGTTTTTGTGTTCTCGTGGAACTGATTATATATATATATATATATATATATATAGATAGATAGATAGATAGATAGATAGATAGATATACCACTCAAATGATGAGAAACCATAGTAACTGAGTATAAATATTTTGCGGGACTTTGAGGTTTCCTTTTAATGATGTTTTCATTTCATTAGCATATTTTTTGGATCTGCAAATAGATTTAATTTAGAAAAATAATAATGTAAGTAATTGGAAAAGTTGTGTTCTTTCTATCTAGCTAACAAGTCAGCCGATGCTAACACGGTAATCACAGAAATTATCTAGCTACCACCTGGCAATGAATGTGTTTATTTATACGTATATATATAGACTATATAGACTTTATATAGAGGTTGCATCCTATATATTTTGATTTTGGTCAAATGTGTTAGGAAAGCAGCAATCTGTTTGAAAAAGATGGCAATAACTCTGCTTTAGTGCCTTATGGTAACATCAAAGTTGTGGTAAACCTGGTTTCTGCTGTTACCTTGGCAACATGAATCCCTATGAAATCTCTGCGGGGGAGGTGTAGAAAGCAAATAAGTCAAATATTTACAATGCTCTTAAACGTGCTCGTGAAAACCACTATATAAATCTGCAGTTCTTAAAATCAAGAAAATGTAATGAATATTGTTTAGGTTTGGTTAATTTGGTTAGACTGGTAAATATATAATTATAAACTACAACGCAGGACATTGAAGGTGCTGTGGGAGAAGTTTTTTTTTTCTTTTCTTTTAATTATCGCTCATTTCATCAGTCACATTTAAAAGTAATTCACCCAGAAAATTCAGAATTACAATTAATAATTAAATTCACTTACATTGAATGGACTTAGAAAAGGATTGTGTTAAAACGGCAGATTTTAGGATCAAGTGCACAGCTTCTAAGAAACTGCAGGCAGATTAACATTTAAACATTATCGTCAGGGTAAAATATTTGAATTCCTTCACTGCAATAATGTAACAAACTCGATAAGAAAAAAAAAGGTCATACAAAATGGATAGCTTTACAATTCGACTTATAGGTGGCTTAACAGTTCCGAGATTTTGTCATAGAGAAGTATCTGAACAGAGATCCAAGTTTGCGTATCTTGCGTACAGTTTATCATTAAAACAAGTCTGTATAAAGAAATAGCTAACGGAGTGTGTAAGCTTCAGTTTCCACAGAAAAAGTCCACAAAAGAACGAACAGGTCAAAGTCATGCCTGTCATCGGATATGAACTAAAGGGTTTCCTTTCTTCTGGATTGGAGAGAGGCTCAGACTTCTTGTCAGGAGGAGGATCAGTTTCCTTTATTAGCAGTATATGATACAGTCTCATGGAAAATCTCACCTATTTGTCGACAAATTCCTGAAATAAAAGGGTCACTGGTCTTTTACTTTTTTTAAATAGACGCCTCCAACTTATTAATAAGGAGTCCTAATAAGGTTGATGGTATTTTTACTTCTAAGTCCTAACACACAAACTACTTCGAGCTGAGAGAGGAAGATAAAGTTTGTCTGTGCAATATGTTGTTCCAACAGCAGAAGTCCATCTATCAATTCTGATCATTGTTTTGAAATAAGGACTACCCACAATTCCAGTTTTATCCCATACATACATACTTCGATTTTAATGGAGCTTTGTGATAAGAATGTGTTGATATAAAGTACACAAAGTGCCCACACAATGTGGGGCAATGTCGCATTGTAAGTTGTTTATGTAGAGGAAATGTTACTGCTGCACAGAGAGCATGATTTTCATATATACATCATGGCTTCACTATGAATTTAAATATATTTTTTGGAGAATTCCTGATTGAGTGTCCTCTAACTAAATAACAACAATGCAGTGAGTGGGGCTGTTTGAGGATGGCTTTTTAAAAATTAAGAAAAGAGGGGAGATTGGACTTTGTGTGCCTGTTTGATTTTACATGGACTTATTCCAGGATTAAGTTAACAAAATGTGAATTACACTAGGTTAAATGAGTAACTGTTCAGTAGTTTAAAAGTAGTGTGTTCTTTAAACGAGTTATGAACACGGCAATTGTGTTGTAAGTTCGTCAAATGCCAACACTGAGAAGGACCAGAGAACCCTTCTTGCATACATTAACGCAAAGACAGACAGCTAAAGAACACTTATTTTGTTTTGGGAAGACTAATCCGCAGGACTAAACTCTCCAGCGTTATCCAGTATCACAAACGTGGTCAGATGTTGCCCCACCAGCTACTTCTACTCAATCAGAATGAATTTTTAGCGCATTTGAGCAGAGATAGCTTAATCCTGACACTTTTTTTTTACTGCGCCATAACACCAGCACCGAGTTTCTCTTGGAGACCCCAAAGATCAACATCACTCTGTTTGTTGAGAAATACCTAAACCTTTTCACCAGTAAATTTAGCATCACGGTTCTGCACTTGTGTTTACCGTTGTGGCAGATGATATAAACGTCTGCTATGTGCGAGATATTCACCATCCCCCTGTTTTTTACACTGTTAATGCCGCAAAGGTCTCCCACATGACCAGTCAAGCATGCTTGGAGAAATTCAGTAAAGACCGATATGAAAATGTGAGGAATCTG
>JAOVYW010020222.1:0-27726 GCA_025775045.1 Hiodon tergisus | reverse complement strand
TCAAACCATTTTGTTATTATTTGTAGCAGAGCCCCAAAAAAGGTTGAAAGTGGATCAGTTCATCATCATCAACATCATCCTCATCATCAATGAATCCGCCGGTGTTTCTGATAAGCCTGGTCAACAAAGTGAAGGTGGTATCTGCTTGTTTTAACCAAACAGCCTGAAGGGTCAGAACGTCCCAGTCTCTACCACGCAGGGTCAACAATAAGAGTGACCAACAGCAAGGTCATAATCAAAGGCGGTCTCAGTAGTTTATAAGGCTGAACGCTTTCTCTATGGGGGTGCAGATTTGACTGTGACATATAACGGATGAACCTGTGAAAAAAGCACAATTGAAGGTCAAAACTTCATAAATTTACCTTGAGCCAACCCCATCCACACCCTGCAAGTCTGCACCAGCATCAGAGGGGATTTACAGCATAACTGCACATTTGGTACAGTTCAGTGCACATCCGGGAATTCACTTCTGTGTACATGTCATTCCACTGACAAAGAGAGAACCCTCACTCTCTGTGTGGCAGCATAATATTTGAAATAAAAAAACTATATCTGAGATAAAACTGTCCATTTCTCAAACTCAGAAAAGCGACTAACATGTGCAGCTAAAGATGTTGAATGACTGAAGACAATGCCCAGATACACGATCCATGACCAAGCCTTCTCAGGTGGTTCGATCTGAGTTTTGTTTTGAAACGCTCCTTTGTGTCACCCTTACCCTTCCAAGAAAACCCAAATGCCACGGTTCAAGTTAGGTCCGACATCCCATCCTACACTGTAAATCTATGATAAATGACTGTTATTGGCTGTTTTTTAACAAACTGTGAGTTCCCACCCACCTGCCCCAGCCTGGGAGGAGCTTCACCAAATGTCTCCACCCCTATGCTCTGTAGGTCTAAATCGACAAATTACACGAGCTGGATTCAAACCAGCGAAAAATACAGCTCATAGGGCCAAGTCTGAACTTGGGTGAATGCCTTTACCGACGGAACACACCAAAGATACACACCAAAGGTACACACTACAGATGCTCACAAAATTGACTGCAACCGATGTACAGGCAATCCTGGCGTAAGAGGAAACATGTATGCACAGACTTCTTAAGTCTCACTGAAACCCTCTTGATTTGGGAATGACTTTAATGCCATCATGTTAAGACGTTCACTGACCCAACTGAAATATTGTACAAGTGCATCCAAAAATGCAACTGAATTAGCGGATTCAAAAGCTAAAGACCGTTAATCTCTTAACCATGCTCCAAGCCAAATTATTTCACACAGAAGGGTAACCTGAAATACCTGTCATTTGTCACATTTAGAAAACAATTACAACTGTGGATTGTCCTCTGAAGCACAAAAATAAATAGCCACTCAATTGTTGGACTTATTCAAGGGACAGGCTTAGCTCTTGCAAAATAGCAGAGGTTTGTTGATTATTAGAGATTTCTCACGTGAAAGTGCAGGCAGACAGAATACCCAAATTCTTAACATATCTGCCTTTAAAAACAGCTGGCTTTTGTTGTTATACAATTTTGTTTCCCAGGGCATGTGTTGACAAGAAGCAACAGACACATAACTGACCCTACTCAGGGTCTATAACACATTCGCAAATCCACGTGTTTATTTTTTATCTCTTTCACTCCACCTTTTTGCTTGCGTTACTATATTGCATGTTAAGATATTTTCCTTGGCATATACATTGTATGTAAACTTATTTACATTACATTTTGTGGAATTTAAATTGTACTTACTTAGTCACACAGAACCCTAGTCAATTTCACTTGTTACAACATTCCAATTCAAATTATTCCCAGACATACAATTTAAAAAAATGTATATGAAATGTTCTTGATGGTTTCCACATTAAACCTTTTTAATAAACTAATACTCAGATACTACTGTATGTTGCTAGTTTACAATGTGTGGTGTATAATTTTTCTGGAACTTATATCTGACCTTTGACCTTCCAAATGGGGCCTGGTGAAAATGTCAAGAGGAATGACAAAACGGCTGTTATCACCTTAAATTTACTCAATATTTCCCTTACTAAGCTATTTTAAACCGTCAATGATGTCATCGGATAGACTTCCATCCACCGTTTAACTCTGCTTGCTGATTGGTCCTTACCAGCAGGTGAGATATGACCTCCCTTTTATTAACATTACTTTAAAATGACCTTGTCCCAGAAAAGTGAAATCTGTTAAAAATCATCAAGTCTACAAACTGTATTATAATCATTCTCCTGGTGTTGTAAACCTTGGACATAGTCTCCAAATTATTATATTTATCAGCTTGATTAATGGACAGACATTTCTTTTCTTTTTTTTTGATGATAAAGTACAGCTGGAAAAATTTCCTGAATTATAAATTGTGCCATTTTCAGTAAAGTTATGCTTCAAATAAACAGAAGTTGGAAGAAAGCACCTCAGACACAGCCCTTGAAGAATGCGTTAAAAAGTATGCCATCCGTTCCTTGAAGCTTTTAAGAAACACTTTTGACTCCATAAGAATCTTCCGAAGGAGGAATGTCCCAGCAAAAGACGTCAGCACAGAAAATTCATTACGCAGCAGACAGATGGGCTTCGTCTATCCTCCTGACCCCCGCAATTATCGTTCAACTTGAACATTTAAAACCAGAGCCAGGGTCTAGGCATGCAGTCAACCATCAATCTCAGATGCCTTGGGTCCCAGGTGCTGCAGGCTGCTTTTCAGGAGCAGTGCAGATGTCACCTAAGCATCTGCTGTGGTCAAGGTCAGACTCAGCAGCACACTCTGCTGGAGGGGGCAAGCAAAGGGACTTTAAAAAGTCGAAGGTGATGTCTGCTGGTGACACGCCCCAGCTGAAACAAGCTGTTAACTGCCCTGTTAACCTTTACCTTCTACAGTGTCAGCTGCTAGGACCACAATAACTACCGTGTACCTCTGAAAGATAGCGGAACCTTCACCATTGAGAAATAGAGGTTAAAAAAAATCATACGAAGAGAAACTAGATGTGGTAAAAAAAAAAGAAAACTATGGAACCTAGACCCAAGATCAACCCTTAATTATGTTTTGCGAACCCTTGTCAGCTTAAACTCAAACACAGTTGATACTTTGAAACTGTGCAATCAGGAGCCACCTTTCAACATTGCAGCTGTAAGATGTCTAATGAGGGGGGCTTCAGCAAAACACAGCTGGTACTTTTCCATAATTAGGAGAGATTAGGGTGCTATGCAAGCGGTTTAATGCATACAGGCATAGCTGGCTCTCATTATGAGACTGTTCCAGGTAGAAGGGACCTGAGGCACACTCTGGAGGCTTGTACACTTCTATCTTTCCTTGCCACTCCCCAAACACACACACACACACGCACGCACACGCACGCACATGCACGCACGCGCACGCACACACACGCACGCACGCACGTATGCACACGCGCACACACACGCGCACACACGCACGCACACACGCACACAAGCACGCACGCACACACAAAATATAAAACATGTTAGTGTTATACTGTTATAACTTTGTCACCGGAATTAGTCTTTTCACACTTAATGCATGACTGGGCAGTCAATGGACATTTTTTTTCATACTGTTTATAGAATTGCCGAGCATCCATTGAGCATCGAGCATAAAGGCCTGTGTGAACACCCATTTCCTCATGACTGTAATGACGGTCCAGAGTGGTGGATACATTCCTGTCAATGCTGGCCCTCTTCACTGATTGATTAGCCTTTCACACAATAGTTTAAAACAGAATAGGTCTCCCCAGCAAAGCTCAACAAACATCCCGGTAAAAATTGTAAATCTGTGGAGCACTGGGGGCGCCAGGTCACCGTCCCAGAGCACGTCCTGCTGTATCGTTTCCTCCTTACATTTTCTCTTTTGTCTTGGACAAACCACACAGAAACTCTCACACACCCACACGCATGCATCTCAAAGGCTGTCACAACCCTGCAGCTGCTGTGTCCAAAGCAAAGTGCCTTTTAAGCCTAAAAGCATGCGTTTCTCTTCGGCAGATAAAACAGAATTGCTTGAATTATGGATCCAAGTTCAGTACAGGGGCTATCCTCCTATTCACTCCTCTTTTCTCAGAATGAAAAATTCTCCAGGCCATTAACAGGTACAAAAAAACAAAACAGGCATAATATATAGTAGACAACTGGGAAACATGATTTTGTAGAAAGGGGAAAGTGTGGAACCTGTTGCATGATAGATATGGAATCCGTGTCTAATTAAATAACACCCAAGTCGTGCTGGGAATGAAAATGCTAAGGCAGTCGGTTTTATGGCTGTGATGTTTGGTAGAATGGCCATGAGCTAGATAGCTATTGGTGCCCCTCTATCTAAGGCTTACAGGTACAGATGGATGGTGAGGTCAAAGGGCAGAAATCTCATCTGGTTTACATAAAAACCAAAAAGAGATAGGGAAGCAGACTTCTCTGTTTTCAATGGAACACAGTTATTACACCTCAGGAACCCCATTGAGAAATGGAAAATGCTACGGTTATCAACATCCGGTTACCCAAGTACGGGTACAGTTTTTTTAAATATAAAAAGTAGTTGAAAACCAGGATGTCCCTGTTAATTTGAGACTGCTAGCGACCCTAAATACTCAGCACATAATTTGTGAAGTGAGGCACCGTTAGCTACTTTAAACATAAAACCCAAAATAGACCCTTTGCAAAACCTTACAGACTTCCACTATGAACAGGACTGGGTCAAAAGAAAGCTTTGGAGGGGACACATTGTGCTCAAGCTCCAGGACTGGAGGTCAGCCCTTCCCAAAAAAAAGCCCCTGTGCAGCATATGCCCCAACTTAATGAGCATCTTCAGTCAATGAGCAGTTTTCTCAAACTTCTCCAGGTTTTATTTTCTCAAGCACTGCGTGGATGCATGAAAAATACTGCATTGCCATGGGGTTGAATGAGCTTCTTCAATGCTGGTACATTTTGACCCACACATGTAGACATGACTGCTGATTTCCGCCTGACAGAATGACTTGCCCCACTTCACTGCCTTCCTCAGGAATGTTTGCCAGCTCACTGCTCCGTGTGGGCCGTCGGGGGCCAGCGACAAGAGACCCTCCAACACCGACCCTTCCCTTGACCCCAAACTACCAGGGAAGTTCTACAGATTACCACACAAGACATGACTCATGGATCAGTAGCTCCTTATAGGTAGCGCCACAGCTGCTATTACAACCGTGTGTTTGCTGTGTTTGCAACCAGGATGGAATGGTGCAGAGGACTATGAAATGCACATTCCTGCCCAGCCAGGCCCTCTGCACTGTTCACCTGGACGCCAGGAGCATCAGCGGTCTGTAGTGTAATGGGTGGAGTGGGAAAGTCTGAGCCCGAGCCGTTAGCATATGGGACGCTCCCGAGACTCCTCTCCTCTCCTCCAATGAGGGACCCAAACTGCATCCCAGCCTCCTCCTGCACCACCAGTCTGCTGTCTGGGGCCACCGTTCCCGGCAGATTATCTGCTCCTCTGGGCGCCTTCCAACCGGGGAGCTTAGCAGCCCTCAGATTCACATTGGTATTACTTGCCCTGAAACTCCAAGCACATGTAGGGTGGAGAAATGGACCACAGAAATAAATCGATCTAAGCAGACTACTGCTCAGGTTTTTACACACAATCAGCCTTTACACAAGGAATAACCTGAGGCTATGCATTTACAATGTCTCTGCCCTTGTTTTACATTCCGTATTGACGTGAGGTAACCTGGAGGCGGAGATCTTGTTGACAGACATCAGAAATGTTTAGCAGAGGGGAAAAAAAGATCAAAAAGCTTTTTTTCGCCCCACCAGCTGACAGAGGCACTCACAGCAGTAATTGTAGAGGCCAGACAACATTACAGTCTCTGCCCCTATTGTTGCCATCGTCTCTGAGCACAAAACAAACAGCAGAGGTTAGACGGTCCTATTTTAAGCTCCCATGTAGAGATAGGACAATTGGATTTTGCATGATACGTTTTTGCAAAAGGTAACCCAATTCACCAATGGGGCAAAAAAAACATTCCTGCTTTTTATTACCTTAAGGGTCAGGAGCAAGGGTCAGACTAAACGTTTCCATCTGCATGACCTATGACCTACGACCTGCAACCTTTATTATCACACCTGAGTGTACAGTGGAGGAAAACATAGGAAATGGACTGTGAATCATCAGATCACCACCACATGTGTCCATAGCTCCCATCTCTCCCTGGTCCGAGAAATCCTAGAGCTGACAGCCCTACAGTGGTACTGACTTTCCTTCAATTATTCATCTTATTCACAGCTCCCATGGATACAAAAGCACTACAGGTTTAATAATAGGAAGAAAAACCTCCTGTAAATGTGAAAAATGCACCAGTAGGCATTCTCAGGACTGAGAGAAATAGCAGTATTTGTTTGGCTGATTTGAAAATTGTGTGTTTCTGAGGAGAGCATGGCTTGGCCTGAGGGGACCAACTCCATAGTGACCAGCTCCCTATAATAACGGCTCCATTATATCTCAATTCACCAACCCCTCTCGTTAACGCCCATCACTATACTTCAATTACTGCAGCCATTACTAGCACCCAGTACCACCTCCCTCTTACTGATTCTGCCAGGACACCCACTGACCTTCTCCACCTTTGTTTATCTGACACCTCCTCACTATTTCCCAGAACATTTTCAGTCCCAGAAACGTTTATACATGGTACGTTACTATAACGGCGTAATTCATGTGAATTCAGAGTACAATATTTGTAACAATAAATATGGTGCAAACAAAGTTATTTTAGTTCATATTTGAATTATACTTATCCAACATTACTTAAGAGGCTGTTGGTTTTGCCAGATCATCAGTTTTGGTAAAATGTTTCTGTCATAGTAAAGGAACACTACTAAAGCTATTGTAGTGTACATTGTATCATTGTGAGTATAATTCTAATGATATCATCAGATATATTTTACATGCACAAAAAAATGTGTTACAACTCAACTCCTTCCTCTGTACATTCGATTCAGTTTTGGATGTATGTTTTCTGTATTTTTCTGGTGCAATTACTATATCTGTTCCGGACACAACTATATCTGTTACTGTGCTATTTCTACTGCAGTTCAAAGTTTCGTCTGCATTATCAATTTCCTGTATCAGTTTTCCCCATCCACCACACACTTTTGAGCATTCCAGCTTGGCCCAGGGTTCGTGCACCGTGCTGGCACAGCTGCCGGCCCTGCGTGCCAACGCAGCATCCACTGCCCTCTCCCACGCAACCCTGTCACGCGACCCTGCAGCTACCCATGATCCGAAAATTCCAAATATTCCGTGCGATGGGGTTTTTTTTCTCCCTTATTTATGGAGGGCTGTCCAGGGACCTGCTGCCCAATAAAAGGCAGCAAGCTGAGAAGCTCAGCAAAAAGCACACATGTTATACAGATCCCAGGAGCCCCCCCAGGGGGCAGCAGCTGCTCTCCTGGCTCTCGTAGTACTGGTGTACCACGATCGGCGAGTTGCGCTCCTCAAAGACACGGACCTGCCTGCGTGTGCTAACGGCCAGGCCAAAGATAATTTCATGACATTTATGCTTAGACTATGGGAGCCTCCCTCTGGAGAACAACAAACGCAGGTTGGTAACAGCTGGTCTTATCTGGGCACACATTCATGTTTAAAGTGGATAGAACATTGGCTTTTGATTTTGTTTTACGAAAACCTTTCTGTGCTCCCCCAGAGGTTCTAGTGAATTGCTTCGCCATAACCGGTCGAACTGGCTTCGGCAATTCACTCTGGTCTAAGTCAAAGAGGATGCAAGGGATACTGAGATTATCTAGAAATCTTTTTTGCAGACTCTAGTAAAGACATTTTTAGATTCGTCGCAACAACACTGTCTCAGACCTGAAAGTTCACAGCATGGAAAAAAGAACCTAAATTTTTTTTACTAACTCCAAGCTTACACTGGACTTGGACTAACTCTGAAGATACACTGGACTTGGACTATCTCCAAGGTTACACTGAACTTGGACTAACTCTGGGGATATACTAGACTTGGACTAACTTTGAGGTTACACTGAACTTGGACTAACTCCGAGGTTATACTGGCCGAAACCATCTTGTGAAGGCCGTGCATAGATGATCCCCTCGTGCATTGACAGCCCGTGCACATCCGCCTTCCTGCGCATACTGCCAAGGAGACCTTCCAGGATGAGGGGCTTTAAAACAAAGCCTGACCTTTTAACCCCTTCCTGACGACATGTCAGTCACTTTCATCCAGACCCCGCCCGAGGAGAGCCCTGGGGATTAGCAGTGTGCAGGAAGACTGGAAACATAGCGACGCGGCCTGCTCTCATGCATGGAGAAAGATGGGAAGAGGGAGGAACAGAAGCATTTGGAATCCTATTGTATTATTTGAATTGTGGCCCAATGTTATAAATCAACTGAATCAGAAAGAAGTTGGCTTTTATTAACACATTCAGAATAAAAGTTAGAACGACTACAACCTGTTTTAGATACATTCGTTGCCGGGGAGTATGTCTTTCCACTAAACAATCAGGGAACGAGAACGAGATAAACCTGGGGCAAAGAGTGCCTACTAAAGGCACACGTACTCACTTACCCCTGGATCCATTTGTATGGGCTAAAAAATCATCATATTTAGTGTTGTCAGAAGTTGCCTGTACTTCTGATTGAGCCTCATGAAGCAGAGAAAAGACTGTGACTGAATTGTATCATTTTCTCAGCTCTTTGTATCAAGCTCTCATCCCCTGTATAGTGGTCCCCAGGTCCTTTTAAAATCTCTTTTTTTTTGGTTGCAGAAAACAAAATGACGATTATGTGGATTCAGCGGGGGATTTCTCTAAGCGCTTACTGGAGGTAACTGCCTGGCTTGGAACAGCGCTAGCTAGTCCAAGAGCGCGGCCAAGACGTTAGCTCAGAGCACAGAAATTGCTTTCTCACAATTTTCATTAACTGAAAGAGGGCTTTGAAGGGGCATTTGCCAATTAGGGGCAATGCTTTGTTGCATGAAAAGCCAGAAACAAAAGTAACATTTATCTTTAGGAGACCACACTGTACAAGCCCTGCTTGCCTGGGACTGAAACAGAAGCCATTATCCTCCTATTGTATTATTTGAACTGTTGCCCTATATTATAAATCATATAATTCAGAATGAAAGTAAGGCTGGCCATAACCAATGTTTTATGTACCTTACTCTTCAGCGGATGCCCAGATAAAACCAGCTGATCTTTCCTCCTGTCTCTTTCTGACCCTTTGTGTATACCCGGCAGGTATAGGAAACACAAAACACAAACACAGAGCACAGTCACCAGACATGGCTTTCAACACCTCCTTTAATGGCTTCTTCAGCATGATCTCCACCCCTTATATCCCCCCCCCCCAGAACCCAAGACTCGCAGCAATTAAAGTAAAGCTTTACTCACTGTTTTCGCCAAAAGTCAACTGTGACAAAACATCAGAGCAGACACCATTATCTCCCCTGAGGCAACATTCTCAGAAAATTCTTTGACTGCACTCATGAGAGGAACATTGAGGGTTGATGTAATTCACCTGGTGAAGCCAGATGCAGCAGACATCACTCAAAAGTCCAATGGAAAAAACACAGGAACGCGAGTGATTGAAGGTGGACCTGGAGGCCTAAGAAAGCTCAGGGATGAGGTCCCACTGATGGCTGGGCCTCCACATTTCATCTTATCAAAGGATCATCTGTTCTGTCAGACAGGAATGCATTCTCCCACTGTAGACCTCAGAGTTAAATAACCAGCCTGCGTTGTCGCGCTAATCACTTTTCTCTGTCATCCTATAAAAAAGAGGATGCCACGCTAATCCAGCAGAACATACATTTTAGTGGATAGATGGCTATGCCCATTTTGAAAGTTTGATAATGGAGTTTGATGGTGTTGTGGGATTGACCCCTTCCCTAAGTATGTGTGTTGCTGCTGTCAATCAGCCTCCCCCCCCCCCCACGTTATTCCAGCGTGCAATTCAGAGCTGATAGCTAGAGCCTCATTGAGCTTTGTGTCTACACTCTGACCGTTTTCTGTTCACATTCTACCACGGACAGGCAAATAAAAGGGGATGAATCTGCTGTCGTGGTGAGAAGTGGCCAGGTTCAGCATCCCTGCTGGTAGCTAGCCACTCCAGAGGTGTTTCGGGGGAGGGATTCGTTTCGTGCTCCGTTTTAGTGCCTCATAAAACAACTGGAAGTTCTCGGACCAACTGGGGCTCCTGGTGGCGTCTAGGAGACAGGCTCTCATTGTTCTGGAGTTCCTGCACCTTTGAACTTGGCGGAGCTCAGACGTCCGCCGTGCGCCAATGCCATTTGGACACCCAAGACTGGATCACAATCTGAAAGCCTTTGGTCAAACATGAGCACTCCCAGGAATTTCCTGTTGTGTGGAGCTATCGTAAAAATAACAACATCCTCCTTTATGATGCACGCTTTAGCTGACTACACTTGGCCTAGAGATAGCATTCTTGGCTTCTGACAGCCTTCACAAGAAAATAAGTCAGCTATGGATTTTAGATGACACAAATTAGTTGGGGAGTCAAGGTTGCTCTTTTTAAATAAAATCCTTGACTTGATTAGTTGGGGTAGCAGGTTAGGGGGGCAAACAAACTATAAGACACAAAAAAAGTATTAAAAAGTTCCCTTTTTTGTTTTTGAAAACAGCAAGAAAAAAATAGATGCAATTCCACTGAATTGGCTTATGCTAGATATGAAAGATATGTTTGGTGACACAGGCAATGAACAGTGGCCAATGCAAACATGTGCACATAGATTTAATTCCCATCTGTAGTGCTGAGGTACTCCAGTGTGATGGAATAAGGTGCAATCTATGTCCGGGAGTCACGAGTAAGTCCTGAAAAAGAACCCCATTTAAACTCGAAAATCATTTCTAAATGAACTTTAAAAAAAATGGACTGCAGTGTAAGATCTTTGTAAAACAGTAAGAAGCCTAATGTCATCACAGAAAACACCTCCATATTAATATCCATTTAATTTTCTTTGGCATTACTTTTGCGTTCAGATATTGATGTCAGTGTTTTTACAGCATGTATGTTCCAAAAAGGAATGGATTTAATTGTCTCCACTTTGTACTTTGAGTTAATTTCCTTTCAATAAAAATTTAAAGTTTTATCAGTTTTCAAAAAAACTAAACAAAACAGACCAGCGCCTTTGTCCTGATCAACAAGAGGCCGGGCCAGAGCGCATTGTCAATCACAGACATTGGCCAGACATTTCACATCCATCATTCACACATGATATCCCCATACAGGAATCAGTTTCATTCCCTCGGATTTGGAGGAAGCACAGAGTTTGGCACCCGTCGCCTCAGCACACCGGGGACCAATACAGCCAGCGGTCCACCAAAAGGACACCTCCACAGACTGAGGCGTACAAGGGGCTCCACATGCTGAGGTGTGGGCCAAACCCACATTCGGCGGAGACCTTGCGGGATGACCCTTCAGTCGCTTAACCAGAGAAGTGTGGGAGCAGTGAGGACGGTGCAGCACTCACCATACTGGCAGCTGGGTCCATTGAAGCCTGCTGGACAGTCACAGAGCTGGGAGGAGCCTTCGCGACACTGGCCCCCATTGAAACACACGCCGTAGCTGCAGACCGCTGGATGAGAGAGCGGGGGAAGGAAACGCAGGTCAATGAGAATGCCACGCCACAGTCAGATTATCAGACACTTCAGCCTCATCTATCAGCTAACAATCATCACCCTGTTAGCTCCTACCAGGCCTGCATCTTAGCGCGTTGACTCAAATAACATGATGAGGGCATGCTACGCTGTGACCACAACAGTTTTTGAAATAGACCTCACTCAACCAGTTGGCTCTCTTTAATCATTAGTGTTCTTTCCAGGCTTTTTGCCAAATAGAGTAGAAAAAAAAATCAGAGAATCTCATCTCCAGTTGCCAAAATCTCTCATTGCAAAGCTAAAATAAATACAATCAATCAAAAACACCAGTCAACAAAAGCCCTTACTTGTAAACTGATTTATACAGCTAAACAACGACCACTCAGATGAGAAGAAATTTAATAATGAGCCCTCCTTATTGTACACCATAGTGAGGCATCCCGTGCTAATGAATTCCACCCAGGAGATGAGTCGCTGACAGTAGGTAATCTAATCCCTATTTTCAACAATCCAGAAGGTCAGCTAATCTTTTAAAACAAACACATTGTGAGTACGGAGACTGCTCAGTGCAGAAGAGATGTCTGACACCCAGACAGTAAGACATAGATATACTCCCACACACTTGCATACAAACAACTCTACACACTCCAATGCCATTGGACAGGATGAAGTATGAACCCTAGTTACACAGCTGTGTCTTGTTTTTTCCCCTCCATTTTCTGAACAAACTTAAGAAGAAATAAATCTAGCCCTGGAATGGGCCCTATAAATGATCATTACATTGATTTCAGGTTTTTTTCTGGCAATTGAAAGGAACATATAGCCTCTATATGTTTTCCAAGTGTTATGTGCGGTTCCACTCACAGCTTTAGTCCAGAGTACGCCGTGGGGATAAGCTTTCCAGCACCAAAGCTGAAAGTAAACAGTTTTGTCCTATTACATGGAACACACGTCTCCCATCCTCCCACAGGTCATGAATCCTAAGCTCACCTAAGTGAGGAGACCAATGGAGGTAGATCACCTCAAGGCAAGGGCGGATCGTCAAGCTGTCTAATCTTGTTACATCCCCCCCCAGCTAAGTGCTCCTTGAGGGATGTGTGAAATTCTTAAGGCAGAACTCACTCAAATAAAACACGCAGTCGTAGCATGGGGCCGTTGATCCCAGACTGCCTCGGGGGCTCCTGCAGACAGTCACACCTCTCTCGAACCACACGCTCTCCGGTAACACGCACCAATTGGATCACATGTGCTCAGGCAGCTTCTCTTTGTGACCACATACCCACCTCCAGACATTGGTCAGGCTTTGCATAAATGTGTACATGACTTAATCTCCCAAGGAATTTTTCTTTGCCCCCCCCCCCCCCACCGATCCGTCATGGAGGTGCGAGCGAGAAACGGCTCAGCAGGGCTGACAAGGAATCCAGACCTGCATTTTTTCGCTTATCTAATCGCCTAGGAGCACATGCTTTGGGTACTCCCTCAGTCCTTCAAAATCATTGTATTCCTATAGATGACCTGCAGGTGAACGCATATCTTTCGAATGCAAAGGTTCAAGGAGGGAATGTATCTGATCCTGCAGTAAATCAAAACCGTATTCCCATTGGCTTGGTGCGAATGTGTATCGTTTGAACTGGAGAGAGAAGGGGATAGCAGAAAGAAGGGAAGAGAAAGCGCATTGCACCTGCCTGCACAACCCAAGCTGAACACTATTACTGGCAGCGCACGAGCGAACTAGTGAACGCCACACCTGCTTTTCACAGCTCAGCCCTAAAGAGACAATCTGAGCAATAACCCAGACTCTCTCATTCAGATCAGTTTAAACTGGATTTGCCATCATGACAAGTAATATATCTGCATTGCGGCACAAGCTTGTCAAAGCAGATATATAAAAACGAATGAACATAGTGTGGTTGAGAAAATGAACATCCAAAAACACCTTTCACTTTATGTATCTACTAGGAAGGCATAGTTGCATCATCAGTGGTTACATGGTCCCTCTGGCTGTGACTGGCAGTCCTAACCAGGGAACGGTTTCCCATGGCGAGTAAGGTTAAAGCCTAGCACTCCAATATTGGTAAAGAATCGATAGCTTCTCAAAGCTCATCGTCAATCACCAATCACCAATCACCAAAGGCCTGTTAACACCAGCCTCGAGAGGCAGGGGGAAGAGGTCATAAGTCTGGAAAGGAAAAACAGGTGCCACTCTCATCAAAGACAATGCAGGCATGGGCTTCTTGCATTTGGCTTCGCCATTTAAGAATTAATTCTGTCATCACATTTTAGGTCAGGCCCGTGAATCATTAAAGTAGGAATGCTCCATCAGCCGTTAAATGTTTTTCTTTGGCTGTAATCTTTAAAGCTCGTTGTGGTTTTGGTCCAGTACAGGGTACCCAGAGAATACCCATAAGTGGAAAGAGGGCAGGCGTGCAAAATTTCAGTGATAAAATATCTTAATTCTCAATAGAGCAGTTTTTTTACCCTTCTATTGGCCCAACGTCACAATCACTAAATATTTTTCAGAGTGGACGGTTTGCCTTAAATGAACCCCCTGCCCCCCCCCCCCCCAAACACTGTCTTTAGCTTCAGAGGGAAGGAGGGGGCTGGGGTGATTTCAGCTCCATCAACGATTCAAGAAATTCCACGAAAGTGCCATGCGTGAACTCTAAACACCCCCGACAACTGTCTGACCCTGTCCTGAAATCCCTGGCCTTGGCTCTGCCCATCTTGCGGCTCTGCCCTTCTGTCCACAAAGAGCCCAGTGTCCGCTGCTCTCCTGCTGTTTATTGCTCCAGAACGTGAGTGGTGCACAAGGGCTTCCCATGGAGCAAGGCTCCTGTCAAGCTGCTGTACGTTTACCGTAGGGTTGATGAAATGACTCTTCCTCCTTTCTGTGCACTTAAACATCTGTCCTGAAAGAAGGAGGTAAACACAGACCCTGTAAGCCATTCACCAAACAACCTAGAACAACAATGGTAGAGCTATAGCAGCCAGGTTTTGACAGTGCGAGTGGCACACCTTAAGAAGTAAGTTGTACGGTGAATGGAGCAATTCCCTGCGACTGGCTAATTGCAATAACTCGGTGCCTTTGGACTGCCAGTTCCGTGCTCCAGCCTTCCAACTGGAGCCGGCACGCAATGACATCACCTGCCGCCGCGGCCCCTCCTTTGGACTGACCCGCCTTTCAAAGTGTGAGTAGACCCTGAGATTAAAGCATGGGGTGCATCTCAATCCCAGGATGAGAAGTAAAACAAAAACACTGAGCAACACCCCTGAGTTTCTCTTCATTAGGGTGAGGGACGGTGAGAGGCGAGGGGCTTTGTGTCTGGGCCTCCCATAGGATGGGAAAGATGGAGGCTTGGCTGCTCACCCAGGAGAGCTTGGCTGTCCCCGGCGCTCTGTAATCTCCTTTTAGCTTGGCGAGATGCAGAGCGAATGGGGTGAGACTCACTCCCATCTGTCTCTGTGATTGTAACGTGCTGTCACAAAAGAAACCTTGTCTGAGTGGATTAGCAGCTCACACAAATGGTAGAGGGTGCGGGGGGGGGTTGGTCAGTCTGTCCCGCTGGCCTTTTCCATGCAGACCACGGATGGAACAAGCAGGTGTCAGAAGTTCAGCCTCTCTGGGGTACTCACATCAAAACAAACATTCAGGAAGCTGTGCTTAGAAGCCAATGTTTGTCTTGGCGGGTGACAGATTGTTTCGTTCTAGAGGGAAGGCAGAGAGGGAAGATTTACAGCAATTTCCTCTACGCCAACCCAGCCTTTAAGTCAATTTTCTGTGGTAATTAGAACTTCTGGATGCAGTGTTTTAAGGCAAATCATACATTGCTTTGCAGAAGAATGTGTCAAATCAAGGTCTCACCAAACACCTCAGGATAGGACAGGACAGGAAAGGACAAGGGCAGCAACATTAGATGGCTCTCAACACATTTTGTAAAAGGTGTTCGACGAGCATCGCCTGTACTTTTTCTCACAATTTAAAACTTTAATTTAAGATGAAACCCATCATGTCTTTTGGAAGGAAAAAGAGAGTCGCTACTTAATGGGAAAATACCAGGGACTAGCAAATACTTCCTCTTAATGGGGTTCGTTTGGTACCGTCTGGTTGTGATGTTTGCGTTGCGACGGGGACAGGACTGTCAAGCAAATAGCACCTCATCACCGGAGCAGGGAGAACTATGGAGTTGAAATAAAGGCCTAGTGGTTATGTGTATTCTTTGCGAGGATCACAGGAAATGATCTATTGGCTGCACCAGAGTCACACTTAAACACAAGCTTTGGCAGCGGACAGACGAGTGCACCCCCCATCTCTGTGAAGCTGCTGAGACAGACAACGTCATGCTAAAATCCTATGCTTGACATTTACAATTTCATCGCTCATCCAATGTGTCCAATCAACAATTTGCAGCAGAGCCTTCTGTGTATCTAATTCAGTATTTAACTTATCAAATTCATGATGCTCCTCTAACCCAGTCATGGTTCACCTTCACCTCTGTTACTCCGTCATGTTTTTCAGTCAACTAATTAATCAATTAATATTCCACTACCTCATGTGCACTGTTTCGTTCATTCTTTGTTTTCATTCGGCCTGTACCTCCCAACTTGGTTTTTGTTTTCTATATAACCCTGTCACTAAGATTTTGTTGTGGGGGAGTCATTGTTCTTGTTTTCATGTATGGGGGGGGGGGGGGGTGCGCATGGCTCATTAAAGAGCATGTTTAGTTTGGACTTTGACTTTGTCTCCTTGCTGTGTCTTGAAAGCCATGTCTGGCTAGGACTTGGTCCGTGTGGGAGCTGTGCTTGGGTTTATCCCCGGTCTGGTCCCCCGCACCTCATAACACCCTCCAAGGAGACTTAGGAAGAAATTACCTTCCAAATCTACTTGGGTGCACAAACAACGAGCAGTGGATATAACCAACAAGCGGTGAACTTTTAGTTTTTAGCTTCCTTAGTCTTCCGGACTTGCTCAACACCTTGTTGTTTGTGTCTATCACAAGGTTACTAATAAATCGCTGATGGGAACTCAAAGACATTTCCATTGCAGAACATTTTGGTTTAAGGTCAGATATCTTGACTGCCGTAACATTGCTGTGTGAATGAACAAAGTGATGGGCCCTCTTAAACTACAATAAATTTTTTTAAAGCTTTAGAGGGAACAGGGACAAAAGTTTAAGCACCCCATGTTTGCCTTGGAAACTATAACAAACTGCAGGACCGTGCTGCACAGTCACCATTGTAGCTGGTGGCATTATTGTCAGGCTTCAGTAGACATCCACGCAAGACCTTCCAGTGCAAGACCTTCATGCAGACCACCCACTGACAGGCAGGGGCTACCATTCCCAACGCCTGGGCCATTACAAGGGATTTCCAGCCTCTCCAACAATGACTAAGTTCCTGTTCAGTGGCTATTGAGGGCGACAAATGACGGTATGCATTGTCACCAGCCTCCAGCCCTGTTAAGAGTGTAAAGGCGCCGTTGGTCAACACTGACTAATGCCCATTTGAGGCATTGGCTGCACATTGTCATTCACTATAACGTAGGGATTCTTGAATAGAAGGAAATGTAAAGTGAAGGCACTAGTCTCAGAGCACAGCTATACGGTAAAGGGAAGATCCCTTAGGATGAGAAAGTTATTCAACAGAATGAGGTACTTAAAACAGCTTCCATGCTTATTAACATGAATGGAGCACTTAAAAACACTTCCATGGTTATCTAATCGAATGGTGCACTTGAACACACTTCCATGGTTATCTAATCTACTGGAGCACACTTCCAGAAGAATTTCTGCTTGGCACTTCCTTAAGGCAGTCAAACAATTTTCAGGTTCAAAAATAATTGCTCTCGCTGCTTTCACGGCACTCATCCTCCACTCCGGCCAGTCATCCTGGAACAGAGCAATGCGCTGACGGAGTGAGGTCAAGCCTGACCGCGAGGGCCCAGCTTCCACATCTGGAATCCCACCATAGGCTGGACACTCCAACATGCTAAGGCGCTGTGGACAAACACACACCGCCACTGTCGGACCCTGAACCTTCCCTGTTCTGATGGGACATGAAAACAGCATTAAGTGCACAGCAAGGAGCCGCCAAATCCCCAATATATGGATGTTTAGCGATGTTAGCGATGCACTTCGGATTGCACGCAGCGCGAGGCTGTCACAGCCAAACCGGCTCTATACCCCACTGTCCATGTGTCAACAGTAAATCTTACTGGCGAGCAAAGCTCTGTTATAACGGTCAGAGTGTGTATGTGGGTGATGGTGCGCACTCACGAGCTTGTGTGTGGTTTACCCATCTGGCCTTTTGAGGTTATGTCCATACCCATTTGCCTGCATGTCCTGTTTCGAAGAAAAGGCTTCAGCCTCAAAGTCAATTTGTAGTACTTCTAGTCTTTCCAATGGATAAGTCAGAGGTTTGTATATTGGCAGTTATTAAAAAGGTGTTACCCAAGGTTAAAACACATTCGGTTTCCTTCATAGTCAGACACTCAAGAAATATCTACTGGGGCCTTCATGTGGGAGAATGATCTTGAGTGTTGAATATGGTGCAGGCCATGGAATCCCAACTATGCCATGTCAATTGGTGAAATGCTAACCTCACAGACTCCCCCTCCATGGCAGCTTAAGTGTAAAGCGAGAAATTTGAGGGATAGAATGAAAGAAAGAAGGAAACCAGAGGAGAGGAGAGAAAAAAAATATCACAGACAATGATCAGGAATTTCTGGACATTTTCCTTCTCATGCGATCTCATTTATGGGAAATATCATCAGTACTTACAAGAAGCACTTATCTCAAGGAGCCAGACAGTTGGCTAATGCCCACAGGGAATTAACAGCTGTGCTCCTGGACTTTGGAAATGGACCAGGGTGACTGGAAGGGAATGCCACATTGAGCCAACAGGGTAGGGGGGTTCCTACCAACGGGGTTTGGGTCTCGACACACACTCACACTGTGGCTGGGTCATGAGCCTAATTCTATAAGGTTATCCGATTTCGAGCAGTGCTTGGTTTTTCTTGAAACGGGGTACAATCTCACCTTGCTTCCTAAACAAAGTACCCCCGTTACCATACGCAAAACAAAGCGCTGCCCAAACTCAGGTAACCTTATAGAGTTCATGGGCATAGCCTGAAATCCCTGAGTGGTTCGCTGAACATGCGTTTTTCCATTTTAGTGTGTAGGAGCACATTCCAGGTAATTAGCCACTGATTGGGTTTGTTCATATGCCTTTGTTCTAGGATCTCACAACAACTTCACATTTCCAACGAGCCATTCCTTCCTCCAGGGTCCCATTCCCACTGCAATAAACCGTCAAAGATTGAATAGTGCTGAACGAAGCACCTTGAAGATAGCAAATCACACAAATTATACAAGTGAGAGGGTGGAGTCCGGCGAGAGCTTCCTTTCATCCCTGCTCAATGGTTTGGAAATAGGAGAGATTAGGGGGCTTTTTTGAAACAGTGCCAGAATTTAAGTTGCAGAGATAAAAAAAAAAATTGTGTTTTTAAAGCACAACCATTGAAGAGAGCAGGATACAACATTGAAGGGGTGGGGGGGGGGGGTGTACAGTGACTTATAGACAATGAGACATCAAGTGAGGTGGAGGAATGTCTTTTAGGATGTTTTAACTGGGCTTTCAGTGGAGCAGACAATGTAATCTAGTCCCTTATAATTGAGCGCTGTAACCTTTTTTAGTTAGACAAAGAGTGCATTGAGGGCAGCACTGGTGCTGCTGCTGGCCATGGTAATGAGAGCCCGTTGAAAAGCGGGCGGAGGGGATCTCCGGCACTACCCGGTGCCAGCCTCTTCCTCGGAGCCTGACTCTGGTGCCCCCCACACAGAGTCTGGGACGAGCGTGTAGCACAGCCTCTCACCCATGAGACGGTGGGACGGCTGCCCATTCGGGACCCTCGTCAGGGGTGCTGCCTGAGGTATGCAGGCTATGTAACTGGGTGAAAAGCTCCCTAAAGGGTCTGGAGCCAGGTCTGGATGGCGCTGGTGAGTCTCCACGGCTGCAGCCTCTGAGGAACACTCTCCTGTTGCCACGGCACCAAGGGGCTGAGGACCAGGCTGCCTTCGTCATATAAAGCAAAGACAGGAGTTGCAGTTTTGAAGACTCAACACATTTCGCAACTGGAAGACTGCCGTTTGGAGGAAGATATTCCTAGTGCCTTATGAATCTCTCGTTGTCAGAAGCAGACGTTGCCAATAGAAATCTCTGCTTTTGGGAAAACACTTATTTTTAGCCACTCAACACTAACTAAATGCTGCTGGGGCAGTATATATATATATATATATATATATATATATATATATATCGTGTATATATATATATATATATAGTTCTTCCGGTGTTATAATTTACTCTCACATATAGCCTGTTTTGCAGTGTCACCCCCAACCCTTACAGAGCAGTAAACAGCCAATAGCCCAGCTGGTGTAGCTGACTCTGTGGTGTATCACAGGGGGTCCCACCAATCCTGTCTCGGGCCATCGCTCCCCTCTTCCAGACAAAGGCCGGCCGGGTACAAGAGAGCCACACACGGCCTCCCGGGAGCACCAACGCGTACCCATCACTGCCAGGGTCACGCGGTTCCCCTCGTTGGTGGCCCAGCGCAGAGTGCAGCCGGAGACCACCAGCACCTTGGCAACTCCACCCACAAACAGGGTCACTGCAGGCCTCCAACTGAAACTTGTCCTACTTTAAGAAACTAAACTTCCTGCTGTGGCTTTATGGGACGTTTGACGTTTCAACATGCAAACAGCTATAAGGTGGATGTTTTTGGGCCTGATTAATATGCATATTGGGAAAAATTCCCAGTCACAACAGTCAATTCTATAAATAATTGAATAGGGTGACTGGTTTTGGTGCATAACTAATTGGAGCAATTGCCTATTAACTGAAGCATGTTAAACATTCAAAACACTTGTGTTTCAGTTTGTAAAAAAAATTGGCATTCCGGATAGTTTCCATTCTCTGGAACCCTACCGGACACATTAAGAGCTCTGTCAACATCGCCCTGCAAGATGTTGAACTCCCACTGGTCCAATTTGTAGAAATGTAGACAGATATCAATGACATCCTATAGTATTACAGAGGCATACACCATGCATGCACTGTAGATTAGTACCATACATCACAGAGTAGTAAAGATTAGTACTCACTGAAATGCAAAGATTCTTTAAGACAAATGTTAAGACAGTACTGAGTAACAAAAAAGAAAATAAAGCACATTTCTCTCAGGAATCTGAAATGTATTGGCGCACTCATTAGCGCAGAATATAAACTGGTCGGTCCAAACAAATAACACAGGGCATCAATCAGTGTGAATGAGAAGGAAGGGGGGCACTTACGATAAAGACAGCCCGCCTCTCCATTGAGCTGGGACCAGCCAGGACAGCACTTGTACACGGTCTGATAGTCCTGCCTGTACACCTGCCTGTAGGCTGTGTAATAGGCCGTCCTGCAATGAGACCACAGACTTCAGCCGAGCGCGTACATGGCGACGGCGCGCGCGCGGGTGTCACACGTCCTGCTGCTTTTTCCACAACAGCGTCTTCTCTTCCGAGACGAAGCCACGTGTTTCGTGTCGTTTGTTCAAAAAACAACAACTGTACGTCCCAGGGATAACGTGTGAAGATCACACGAAGATGGGGAGATGCACCACATTCAAAGAAACCGTTTCTTTCCCTCACTCTTTGATGTCGCATTCCCCAAATGGCAGGCCTGACGCCCACATCTGAGCACCATACCTTCACCAGACTCTTCTCCTACCACTCTGCGGTCATTACAAGACACAGAAATTGCCCTGTTTACAGCCTCTAATTGAAGCCCACTCCGCATTCAAAGCAAGCTCATACCAGGGTAAACACAGTGTGGGGCGGCACAGGACTAAGCTGTGTTTTGAGAAAGGCTTCCAGAGAGAGCTACTTCACAGTTCATGCAGCTCCTGGGGACAATTCTCCACTTGGGGATGGCCTGCTTTTACACTGTGACTACACCATGCACTTTAAGAGACAAAAAAAGGGACAAAATATAACACAGAGACACAGACAGACTCACGCTTGTGCACAGCAAATAAAAAGCCTTGACTCAATCGAGCCAAGAGAGGATTTCTGTGAAAGTGACAAAACAACTGCAAGACTTCTGAAAAATGCCTGCAACAGATGAATGCAGGCTAAATTTAAGCCACTCACTTGAACACTGCTCTTCCTCATGTGTTATTTTAACCCAGAGTTTGTGTATACGTTACACTACCTAGTAATTGTGTGCGTTTTTCATGACTTATAAGTGAGGTGAGTAATACTCCATCTGCCTCATCCCAACTCCTTTGACCTGCTCCATTTAATTTACTGACTTCTCGACTGTAATCACCAGCCTTTTCCCAGGACCCTGATTATACTAGCAGACCGCATTCCCCTTTAATTCTGGAGGCATCTGTGAACTTTAACCACTGCCACTCAACGACGGGAGAGACTCCCTGTCTTACTTAGCGGCTCTCTCTCTGATCCATCTCAGACCAACTTGCAGATGACCTTACCCATCAAGAGCTTGGCAACGACAGCACATAGAACCAGAACCACATGTTTTCTTTATGTTGGACGAGTTAGCATGTATTCATTCTAAATGTGCTACAGGCTGTTCGACAGGTAGATGTTAGGGTGTGCAAGATGAAGGAAATAACTCAGTCAATGAGTGGGAGAGTGGAGAAGACAAGGCCTGCAAGACTGACCTCCTTTCGTAGTCCATGCACCACACCTGTCCCGAGCATCCCTGCTTCCACACTTTGACCATGCGAGTGAAGGCCTGGACACAGGGCTGTTTCTGTGCCACCAGCATCAGCTTACGCTCCACACAAACATTTGGCCTGTAGGGGGAGACGTCAAGCAGTCAGCAACACCACACAGAGCAGTCCAACAGGGGAGAAGCGAACAGCTGCCAAAGTATTAACTTTAATTATGTATCAACTTTTTAAAAACTTTACTTTACTTTTAAAAAAGTTTACCAAATGAACTTGGAGAGAAGAATCATATAAACTTTTTCCCTCAAAATGCCTGTCATTAAAAAAGGATGATCCTGTACATTATCAGCCCCTCATTCTTATGCCTTCCTGCCAAAAAACTCCAAATGCTGCTGCTTTGACAAATAAATGGCTTTTACCTTAACTAAAAAAAAAAACTGGATTTTACAGAAACTGAACAATGTCAATCAAACTTCAGTTAGGAATAGATAAAGAATGAAATTCTGGACGAATGCTTTGACTGTCATGTACGACTTGGGTACCATTAAATCTAATATCCTTAATTGGATTTGTGATGTTTCTTGTTCTGAGAATGGATCAGTGTTTTGTACGTAGTTAATTATTATGGGCCTTTCCTAACATTGGGTGTGGGTGGATTCCCCCTACATTCCTTAAGAATCATTACACATCTAAGCTTGCACAAAGTTTTAAGATCCGCAACACTGACAACCCTAAGCAGTTAACACACAGATAAGATCAAGTAAGACTGAAGCACAAATAAAGAAAATTGTTTCTTGGAGTTCCCCTGGGCCTTCTCAATGCCAGTCCTCAGCATCAGATGGTTTCAGGACTTTTTCAGGAGTCTCTCAGTGTTATTGAGATTGACTTTAAGGAAGCGGTTTTGGTAAAGGGATTAGAAAACAGCCCTGAAATTAAGATGGATGTAGATGAAGGCAAGGTGTGGAGCAGTAAGCTAATTCCTTTAATAAAGAAAACGTATTTTCACATACACTCACCAACATGCACACACACAGAACTCACCGTCTTCCAAAATAAATTTCATTAGTACATATATACATGCACACACCTTTGACCTTTTTCAAGAACCAAATGAATATGCATCTCTGCTTTCATAGAGGATTATTTTAGGATCTCAAGTGTGATTTTTTATTATTATGGGAACATAATTCTGCAAGTGTCAACGCAAGCTTTTCTGTGAAAAAACCTGCAAATTCCCTTAAGATTTTTGGCTGCAGTTCAGGATTTCCTCCTGTCTGAGCTTGGCACAAAGCAGAGACGCCCAAAGTGAATTTGACAGTAAACATTACATCAGGATTACTGGGATGAAATACCCCGATTCAGTGTAACAACAAATAGCTGAACATGTTCCATTTTGGCAAAGAAGGGAACACTTGCTTAGCAATATGACTGACGTGATAATGATAGTAAGTCAAAGACACTCTAATAACAGAACATATCTGTGCGCTGAAAGTGGTAGATATGCCTATTAGCAAAGTTTATCGTAGGAAGGTGTCCATTGTGAACCAGCTGCTTTGACCTTCTTAAGAAGGGTCCTATAATTACAAGCGTGACAAAGGTTCCCAAGCTGAAAGAGGAACACCAGGAAAATTCTGGTTATCGACAAAGATTCTGAATGCCTTTGACAGAAATTTAGGTAGGTTTGAAAATGGAGAAAACTGAAAAATCGTAATTTTTAAAAACCTTTACATTATATTCTTTCTTTAGCCATCACCAGTTAACCTATTCTCTCAGAAACAGTCCTTGCATAATTACACCTGGCCCCTTGGGGTGAGGATTATAGTAAACTATCACAAAAGTTGCAATCAAAAAACCAGTAGGCCTACCATCATCATGTGAACCTGGAGTGATGACCAGGGCATCAGGTTACCAGATTGGAGTAGGATAATAGTTTACTCTTGTACCTTAAGGCTAAGCATTTCAGCAAAATTGTTTCAGCACTGATTCAGGGAAAATTTGAAATGATCAACTGGTAATTAAACACTTTCAATAAACAGTTACATATATTTATAATAAACTGGTTCTATAATTACGCAGTCCTACCCTTATACAAATATGTTCAAAGAAACTTTAGTTGTACTTATAAGTTAAATTGGATTGTTAAATGTATACAGTAAGGAACTTGCTATAAAGAGACAAAGTTTGGTTATTTAGTATTTTTTTTTTATGAGAGTGAATTACATTAATAAAACAGTGCCGCACTTTCTAAATTATGCTAATTTATCCGTAAATAAATTGTGTTTTACATATTGGAATTATACGCTACCGCTGATATCGAATGTTTTAGGTTTTAAGCATTTACCGAATAAAATTTCACTTTTAATCACGACATTTTAGTAGTCTACATATGTATTCAATCACGCATATTAAGATCATTACAGACATTGTCATTTCAATTTTTTATGTTTTTAAAAAAGGTATAATGAATATGTTGGCCTATAAACAGCTTCAAAAGCGAATAAATTACTTACATATAAGGCTGGAGATTCCTTCCAGGGTGAGATGTGGCGTGAATCCCGTTTATTAGAACCAAAAGTATTGTAGCGAAGTTTACCTCCATTCTTTTAGAGTAAGGAGTAAAATAACTCCTTAACTTCAAGAACTGAAAATGAAGTGACAAAAATGAAGTCCTCACCAAAAAATGCAAAGTACATGTGTTTGGTTAGGAACTGATGCGCCTAATGCTCGAGTTTCATGAGTTTCTGGAATTTAATTCAAGTTTAGAGAGTCCACGGAAAGAAGAACCGAATACGTCTTACATCTAGAGAAGGAACTTCGTGCAGCCAGAGCAACTTGCGCTGCAAGACATTTTTCGCTGATGGTTTTAGCTTTTGCCAGATATAAGTGTTAAGAGCAGATTCCTGTCTGGCATACTTAACCAACGGGCTCTTGGTGGAGAGGACCAGCAGTATTGCCTAATGCAGGAGTCAGGAAAGCGGACACCTCTCATCGGAAAGGGGCAGGGGGAGTGGCTGGCAGGTTGTGCACACCCATGACCCATCTCAGGTCCAAAATGTAATTTCGCAAGTGTTTTAATTTTTCCCGGCTATTGATTTGGGAGCCGAGTTCTATATGTAGCGCATATATAAAAATACAGACGGAATAACATTTATTCCGGACTGTGGAGAATTGCGTCTGACAACGGTACAGGTTGCATATTTTGCCTTCACAGCTTACAATTTTTTTTGTTGTTTTGGTTTGTGTTGAGTTAGTAAGATTCACCGAGTTAACATATTTATCGAATTTTTTTTTTTAAGTCACGTCTCATATTTCTAAAACTGTTGATTATGTGGCAAAAAAAACCCCCCAAAAAAAAATGAAATTTCACAAAAAACGAGGACTAAAATCAGCATACAACCGTTCTCAAAAAGTAGTCTGAAATACGATACAAGTAAATTATTTCGTACAAAACACATCTCTAGTTGTAAAATTCCCGGAAGATCAAACGATAAGTGAGGATATCGATCTGTTTCGGCTGCAATTAGGATTCAATCCATACACAGGCGAACCGCGATAAGCATTGCGATCGAATTTTTTGTTTTAATCCAGCCTGTTTTCGAACAACATCTGTTGTTTTACATATCATTGTCAGTTTTTTAAATTTGGTTTCATTAACCATTCCCATATAAACTGCATGTCCACAAAGTTACCCGGTAATTATACAGTTCCATAATTAGTAGCCATAACTTATTTAATTTTTAATAGTGTTTTGCTGGCCTTCTTTTACATTCGACACAATTCATTACATGAAGACGTTGAAAACCTTTTTGTTTTTCGGGCTTCTTGTGGCCCGCAGACTGGACTACAAATGTTGGGAATATGATGCTTCTGTATCTGCAAATGTTTATGTTTAGTTCGCATAATGAAATTATTTATAAATAACTGAAATTTAGTATTTAAACATGCATTTGTTTGTGCAAGTACCTAACACCACAACATACATATTTTAATTAAAGGGCTGGTATAATGAAAAAATGTAATAGCAATTGCTTTATGGACACAATCCATATTCTGCATATCGATGGTCTAAACTGTGCGCCTGAGTTCTGTGTTCAGTTTTTCTTTAATGTTCCTGTTAACTGAGGAAGCATGTGGTCAAAATGACTTGGCACACGTGCAGCTCCCTGTGTTCTTTGAATTAGAAAGTCAGTGTTGCCTAGTTTCTGTAACAACAGCTTGTTTCAGTGGCATCATATGAATAAAGCGTTTCACTAAATGCTAAGCAGCAACATATTGTGTTCAAATGTTATCCTTAACTGCTGTAGATTTAAACATTTTAACATTAAAACCATTTAAAAAGTTGGAAGTGGAACACTTATAGTTTTTCTGACAAACGAACGTGTTAATTGTATTTGGGTTACAAATGTCGCAAATGTCACCCCAGTCCAAATAGGTCATTGAACATTTCAGTGTTGGTTATCCCCTGATGTTTTACAGGGAAACTGGGGAGCGAACATCATTGTTTGTAGTTATGGACATCTGGGCTTCATTAAACCACACTTACAAGACATTAAGCAGACAGTGCCTTCTGTTCTTACAAATTACAGGGTAAAAAAGGGTTATAGAAGGGGATATGGAATAGCCTTCCCATCCTGCTAGGAGATGTGGTTAAATTAGATAACTGGTTTAGGAACTGAACGTATTAATGGGGGTTTAAGGCTTATGGGGTGGTCCTGATTCAGACGGTATTGCAGATGCTGGGAAGCTGGAGTCACTTGTAGCCTCATAGTGATGCTGACCGGGGGTTGGTGTGGGTTGTTTTTGGGGTGCCTGGCTGGTTCCTGATTCTGTTTCAGTCTCAGGTCACCGACGGTTCAGGTTAAAAAGCTCTGGCGTAGTTGCATAAACAAGACTGCAGCTGCACCAGAACCAGAACGCCGCCTGAATGAGTGTCTCCACCTACTGCCTGTCCTAATATGTCACCAAAATAGTACTGGGGATGGAGTGCTTGAACCTTGGTCAAATTCAGTTTCATTCTATGGACAAAAAGTACGATTTTGGCAAACAAACAATTAATTTGGTGTTCTTGATAACCTATGCACAGATTGCCTACATACAGGTTTGCTGCATATAGTTCACAAATGCTTATGAACACATTGGGTCAGTTGTAACGAACATTAATCCGAAAATTACCTCCAGTCAAAATCGGTGTAAAAATATTCCGAAATCCCAAAATGTTCGGTTACGATGCGCCCTCTTTCGATTCTTTCCATATGCTCTAGTCTAGTGACCGTTAAACCACAAATATATTTCTCGCCAGCATTTTGTATCTACTGACATCGTGTGGTGTATATGAGAATCCCATATACATTTACAGAGGGCCAATCCCTTC
>JAOVYW010020213.1:0-26131 GCA_025775045.1 Hiodon tergisus | reverse complement strand
ATTTTTTATTTTTTCTTCAATCTAATGAGTTTCAGCAACCGTGTGTCCGGAGCAATCTGTTGGGAGTGTAATCTTAATTTTCAATAACCATGAATCTGAATAGCTAAACTTATGCTCTCGAACAGACTCAAAATCGGTGATCCACAAATTTAAGAAGCTGTGGCTGTACTAGAAGTTTTAATAAGCAGCTTGTCACAGAAGCATAACTTCACTGAATGACTGCTATGACAATTTTCTGCTTTTACTTCAGAAAACATTCAGTCGCTAAAAAGGTTGATACTGAGACCCGCCATTGTAATTGCACTGTTAATTAATGAATATTCAGGTTTCACGTGAATGGAGATGTCTAGCTCCAAGGATTAAACAGCATTTTGTGACCTTCTGCATCTACCCGTGTGCCTTCCCTCACACTCAGTGATGCTGTGTCAACCTCTTTCCTGAACATCCTACAGACTCATAAAAACAATAATTCTGTGAGCGATAATAATGAGAGGATATGTCATGAGTTCACATACAGCACTGCCTCCAGCAACGCCTTCCAGTTTGAATTTTTAATATAAAGAGACCAAGCTCCAAGGTTGATCAGAGAAAACCCTAATTTAGCCGCAGGAGGTTGCTGTATTGAGCTGGGTTATTTTGTCGTGTGTTGTACTATATGTTATTTTTAGTGTACAGCTGATAAGCAGACACTCTTGTTTATAATGCTTTATATAGCCTAGTGTTTTATATGCCATCACATTTTCCCTTCTGACTGTTGGATATGTTCTGCTGATCTTTAACCTGCACAAAGTCTTCTCTGGGTCATCCCTCTGTGTGTGCTGTCCTAGCTTAGTCCGTGTGGGGTTCAAGACCCTGTGTGGGGTTTAAGACCCTGGGTGTGAATGTAGTCCGGGTGGGGTTTAAGAACCTGGGTGGGGTTTAGACCCTGGGTGTGAATGTAGTCCGTGTGGGGTTCAAGACCCTGTGTGGGGTTTAAGACCCTGGGTGTGAATGTAGTCCGGGTGGGGTTTAAGACCCTGTGTGGGGTTTAAGACCCTGTGTGGGGTTTAAGACCCTGGGTGTGAATGTAGTCCGTGTGGGGTTTAAGACCCTGGGTGGGGTTTAAGACCCTGGATGTAAATGTAGTCCGGGTGTGGTTTAAGACCCTGGGTGTGAATGTAGTCCGGGTGAGGTTTAAGACCCTGTGTGGGGTTTAAGACCGTAGGTGTGAATGTAGTCCGGGTGAGGTTTAAGGCCCTGGGTGTGAATGTGGTCCGGGTGGGGTTTAAGACCTTGGGTGTGGTTTAAGACCCTGTGTGCGAATGTGGTCCGGGTGTGGTTTAAGACCCTGGGTGTGAATGTAGTCCGGGTGGGGTTTAAGACCTTGGGTGGGGTTTAAGACCCTGTATGGGGTTTAAGACCCTGTGTGTGCCAGGGATCACGGCCACTCATAGGACCTACCCTGCTGCTTGATGGCTGCTTTATTTTTATTTTTTTTAAATAATGATTTTGCTTTGTTGGTGGAAAACCCCCTGACAAACGTATAGAATACGACTTCAATAAATACCGCTTTAGAAAAACATTCAGGAAACAAAGGAGAGAAAAGTAGCACTCGCACAAAATGCCCACAGAATGTGATAAAGTGAAATGGAGGCATGATAAAAGGCGAACTGTAAACTAATTGCTGCTCCCCATCTCTATTTGTCAAAGCAGTCCAGGCTCATTGTAAATAACCAGTTTGGCTGTATCACAGTTTGAACCAACCTAAATTTGTTTGTAAGCCCAGCTCTTAACCAATGTACTAGCATCGCTACACCCATTCTCCTATGCTGATTAGCGACATTCAGAGTTCAATATTTCTAACCTGCGGGTTACAGTTGTTTTATTTCTAATTTCATTATCCGCACTACTCCTCCTTTCTCTGTCCTGTTTGGAGCTTTTATGATTGGGAAATGTATGTCTCTCATTGGCTCAGCCCTGGAAAAAGAATGGAAGCATTCAAAATATAAGCAAGTCTGCAAACATTCGTATGAACGGCACGACACCGTGACTCACAGAGGACAGAAATGTGTTGATATATCAGCTTTTAGGCACTGTGCAAAATTCAGCGGACCAAGGCAACGTTAAACCCACAGCAGCACATTCAGCACTTCATGCTGAGAATGAAATTACTTTCACGCTCAGTCCGGATCCGGGTGAATGTCTACTGACTCCCACAGTTACTTTACATCACCTAGGTCATTTTTTCACCTCCAAACGTGAATTTGTCTTAAGAAACCATTACAAGTCTTTCAATGCAAGCCTTGATGGTTTGAATCCTTTGAAATCAGTATGGATTGTAGTGAGCTTTTATTGTTCGAACATTTTTAACCACAAACATGAACCATCATTAATTCTTCTATACTACCTTATATCTTTAGCCAGTCATGATGATCACATCCGTAATTCTGATGACAAGCCTTGCCCTTAACCCTATCGCCTGGCCCTTAACCCTAACACCTAGGGCAGGATGGCAGTCCTCAAACCCAGGACCCTTCCACTGTGACCAATGCTAACTGGTCATTTAATTCCATAACGTAATAATAACTGTATTTGGTGACCATGTCTGTCCAAGAATGAGCTGTTATGGTCTAGTAGAGTGATGGCATGAACAGGACTCATCCCTGAGGGTAAAGATTCAGCCACTGTTTTTACACCTCAAGGGCGTAAGACACGCAATTGAATGCGGTCAAGTGGAGGGATCTGTTAACTGCTGAGGAAGTAGTGGCAAGTTGAGTCCATGGAGCCGTCAAGGCGAATGCATGCTGTTTGACTGGTGGAATGGGACAGCTGGATCCGATCTGACTGGCACTTCAGAAGGGCCCTGAACTGGTGAAAGAAATGAGGAAATGTCTATCCAGCTCTGGAAACAGATGGTCCTTGAAGGTGCTATTGTGAAGAACTGACGGGGCTGTGCAAGCTATGCTGTATCTGATGTGCGTCTCCATGGCGCCTCCGTCGGCCTAACCGTTTGATGACTTCTGGACCTCCCCCCCACGTCACATGTTTTGTCGTCCTGAGACACATGCGAGGTACCATATTACAATTAGTTAATGGACAGAATGGGCTTCGTCTGGGCCTGAAAAATCCTCCACAAATCTGTCCCCTTAAGCTCTGTTTAATCCTACGTCAGCGCAGCCTGGGACGGCAGGCGCTATTGTCATGAATTGGCAAAATCTTCATGATTTGTTTCCTGTCCGTCTCTGGTCTCTGAGAGCTCCCTGACTTGGTAGCCCCCCCCACTAAGCCTATGTTTTGCATCGGTGTTTTATTTTTTTACATTTTTTGAAATGCGGTCGGTTGACATTATCGTCATTGCGGAAATTTTGTTCTGAGTTTCCCGTTCATTTTTGAGTGTTTTTCTCTCTAATTAATTCTGGCCTTTGATGTTCGAGCCTGCGTTAGAGTGCCATCTGTAGCAATGTTCTGCTGGCCCTGGGCTTAATATACTGATGTAGTTTTAAATAGAAGTATTGGCAGGGTCAGCCCAAACTGCGCCAGCCAAGCTGAGGGAAAGGGAGGTGGGGCGGGGATGAGGCGGGGGGTTGCTAAGGGCGGTGCTCAGTGCGAGAGGGCGTAGTTGTGTGTGTGTGTGTGTGTGTGTGTGGCCGGCTGTGTCTGGCGGTGCGCAACCCAAAAATATTTTTTTAACCGAGATTGCTAAAGTTGGCGAACTGTCAGAAAGCTCTTGCTCTTGTGACCGAATGTTTACATGCTGTTAGTTGGGTCTGCTGGAGGCTTTGTGGCAGTGCAGTTATAGATATAGATATATAGATATATATAGATATAGGGGATATACTTGCCCTCCGTTCTGTCACAGAAAAAGCAGTAGGTCGCTGCAGACTGAAAGGCCTACTGTGCAGGGGAAAGCAGCATTACAGCCGCGGAAGGGAGGGGCGGATCCGTTCAGGCGGAGCGGCGTGACTGGCCAGAAGTAGCCCCTCCCCCCCCCCTGGAGGGTATAAAGTTCCTGATAACCTCTGCCCTCTGAAATGGCTGCCGTCGAGCACCTGTCAGTCTGCCTTTTGGTTTCCGCGCTTCCCTTTGGGAACAGGAATGGATGTCTAATTAGGTTAAAAGCACCCCCCTGTCTAATGTGGAGTCACTAAGAGCCAGATTACACTGAGCCCGGATGCTGCTTGTGCACCCGTCCTAAGAGGAATATGGCCTTTGAGTTCTCCTCTGCCTCCTCTTTGCTCTTACGTAATCACCCACTCCCCCACTCCATTTCTTCCTGTTCTCCCCAATACACTCCGGCTTTCCCCCCCTCCATCGTCTCTCTTCCACTGCGCAGCTTTCTCCCGCATTACACAATTAACTGCAGTCCAATTGGCCGACTACTTCTGTCTTTCAACAAAAAAAAGTGCATTTCCTGCAGTCATTAACCGCATAAAAATTCCTGTTATCTTTATCGTGATGCAAACCCTGTCTTCCTCCTTTCTTCATCTGCCAAGTTGCCTGGTACTGTGTCCTCGGGTGTGTACAGCGCTCGCTGATGGCTGTGGGTACTGCCTCTGTGAAATGCCCGAGTGGGATGACGGAGTAAGCTATTTAAACTGCGTGGCATTGAATGGCCCTGGATGTTACTTGGTGGGGTTCGGACCGCAATTCAAAAGTGGGATTAAATAAATATATAAATCAATATAAACATTTCTGTGTGTCACCATGAATCATATTAGAAGTGGCCCACTTCATTACTGCAGCGTTAGAATTAACAACGGGACACGGCGGTTTGGCAGAGGGCGGTACACTAATGAATTTTGAGGAGCATAATTGCAGCGTTTCTCCTAGGAAGGTGTGTAATGGTAAGCGGGCAGGGAGTCTGGGAAGTCACAATTCGAGCAGCTTATGCCTTTGTTATATTCTCAATGTTCATTACCTGGAGGTAGACGCTTGCAAAAACATTTTGGGGTCGATGGGGAGAAAACCAATATGAAGGCTATATTAAACAATCCATTAAATTTTATTCAGCATAAATTTTTGCATAGTGAGATACTGACAGGGGCAAAATGTAAGGGAAAAAGAAGAAATGAAAATGATTAAACTCATAACCCGATATTGCTTAATATTCACCGCAGACAAGACGACACCACAAGCAGATTGAAAAGCACAGGAGAAAATGAACGAGTATCTGTTCAAATCCAAAGGATTTGCCAAATTCATAACGTGCAACATCATCGAATAACGTCAAGTTCAGATAGACTGCAAAATTTCTACTTTACTAAGGCAAAATGAATTAATTTAAAGTTGCCTATCAGCTGAAAAGTAAATGTCTAAATGACAACTTTAACAACTTTAACAAGTTTAACAAGTCCAGAGAAGGTGGCCTAGACGCTGCATGGTTTGACGTGGCTAAACCACGCCCGGTGTTGGTGTTCCTTTAAATAGCGAAACAGGAGAAAGGGATGCGTTTGGAGGAACTGACTGAGGGTACAGAACGCCACTGCAGACCTTTTTGAAGCAGCTTTGTGGGGGTGCAGTCGGCCTGTCGTCACGGATCGCGTGGCGGTGATGTCATGGAGCCCCCGCAGGCTTTAGTGGGAGGTGTCACATGCCATCCCGTCAGGTTTTTTTTTTTTTTTTTTTTTTTTAAAGATGCCACTTTTTCCTGCTTATTTTAAGAAGAGAACCCTATAAATAGGCTTGCGCTTGCTCCCACTGAGGGAAATAATTGGCGTGACCTCCCAGGGCACAGGGAGGGAGTTGTCAGTGTTTCAGTGCCAACCCTTTGCAGCGCCCATTTCACACATGGGACCCAGCGGTAAGCTAACGGTACCCGGCTTCAATGGGGGACATGCCACGAGCTTGGCTCCAGCCCGTGCAGCCGGGAGCCACGCCCTCAAACCGGGCATTTATTCCCCTAAAGGGGGGTGATGGACAGCCAAGCTACGCCCCTGAAAAGGATCTCATTGCGCACCTGACTGTAGTTCCACTAATCGCATGCAGTTGCCAACAGCTAAAAGGCTTTAAAAAAAACACCCAGCAAAGGCTGCATGAGGGAGACTGGAAGGCTGTGTGGCGCGTTTGTTTCTTTATGGTTTCTTTAAGGTTTGTAAAAGGTTTTTTTGCAGTTGTTTAAATTGTTTGCTAATAATGCAGAATAATGCAGCATACACCCTTAAAACCTGTGTCAGTCTCCAGGCGCTCTCTGACCAGTACTCTTATTACCAAGCACTCATTTTAATTTACCGGTTTGATACGCTTGGATCCGGTACGTGGTTCCGAGAGCAAGCTACACCAGCACCAACTGTTCAGCTGGTCCTGTTCTAGCACCAGGCCCACCTCAGTTCTGGGTCAGGGTAAACTGATTATTGATGCGTATGCTATGTTTATTTTGTATCACTTTTTTTTATTTATGTTGCTCTGGATAAACTGGCAGACATTTTACATCTGACATGGGGTGTGAGGTAGGGAAAACCCAGGATTCAGTCCATCAAAGGATGGGCTTACTTCTTATTTTGTTTACTAAAATATATGTACCTCATTTTATCTGTATAAAATGGAGCACCCACCCAGCTGCAACTAAATATGATCAAATTTTTTTTGACATATTGTTAGCGTACTTGTGACAGCATCTCAGTCTGCACCTCTGAGTGCACCCGATCATGGGCTGAATATCAAAAATAAAATTAAAAAATAGGACAAATTTGATATCCACTTGCATTGCACTTGTTATTTTATTATTAACAGACAGCTGGCAGACCAGAAGCGGAGAGCTTTGCAATTCAAGCGATCCGCTGCACAAACAGAGAAGCATTTGCAGTTGGCGAATGTGAATGTGAAGTATAAGCAGGAATAGCTCTGACATTGGTGCGGTAAAGCCGTAGTGCTGTCTTGGGCAGTTGCTGTGGTGCTATAATAACCAGAACCGCTTTGTGGTAGGCCTGTTACGGGCGGTCGCTATAATGACCGGAACCGCTTTGTGGTAGGCCTGTTACGGGCGGTCGCTATAATGACCGGCACCGTGTGGTGGTAGGCCTGTTACGGGCGGTCGCTATAATGACCGGCACCGTGTGGTGGTGGTAGGCCTGTTACGGGCGGTTGCTATAATGACCGGAACCACTTTGTGGTAGGCCTGTTTTCGGGCATTCGCTGTAATGGTCAGCGCTGTAATCGCCCCTGTAGTGACGTATGCGCAGTTTTTGCCCGGTATTTCATGTAACCGTCGGATCCGTTCTGGTAATCCGTTGTGCCTTGTTCTGCTCATAATCACCATATCAAAGGCGTTCGTCTCTGAGGAACACGCGCCGGCTCACACCGGAAAAACGCAGCCGAAGTGGAATGTTTGAACACAACTGCCGAAATGATTGCCCTTATCCATGTTGTTAGGGTATTAATTATCCTCCACTCATTCCACAGACAAGTCGAGCCATGTACCGCATTCAGATAAAAGGGCATTGATCCATTACACTGCTATTAACTCAGCAGATGCAATGCCACAACACATTGGTTTGATTTAATGAATGCCGCTCTAAATTGGCCTCTTCCCTTTTCCTCTTCAACCTGAAATTCCTCTGGCCTCGATCTGCCCTGTGGCATCAACTTTCCCCCCCCCCCCCCCCAATATTATTTCTGCATAGTAAAAGGTCTTAGTTGCTATGCCAAAGGTGTCTTGTAAACCTCTGATTATTTGATGGGTGTAGTTGATTTAACTAACACCTGGTCATTGTATCTGGAGTATTTCCTGGTGCCGTTATTGCATCATCCCTCGTTTAGTTAAGATGGATATATGTCCTATATGTCCCATAAGATTCGTAAAACGGTTGCATCAAATTTTTGTGTCCATTGCCCCTCTGAACTAAGGGGAGTGACTTATGCTTGTGTTCGGAGTTAGGTAAGGTTGATCTTTTTTTCTTTTTTTTCCCCCCCCAGCTTGACTGCTGATGTTTACCTGGGGTGCAAACTAGGTGCAAACAGCCAATCCAAGTAACCGATTCTCAGGGGATGCATGGAGTGAAGGATGAGGGAAAAGTCATTGGAAAGCAGTAGGCCTGAACCTCCCATCTAATCTAGACTCTGCCCTGCATCTGTACTGCAGAAGACAAACGGTGCCTCTGATAGACGACTTGCATCCACTGTGCTGTAAAAATTGGAAACCGTAGATGACATGTATCTGCATTTCAACCCTACCTCCCTCCAGGATGCCTTAAAAAAAAGAGCCCTGTTCTTTGTGAAAACTTGCAAGGCTGTAGAAATGATTCCGGGTGGGGTGCCACTGTGCGCCAAAGACAATGCTAAGGTAGACTTGCTCTTATGATATGCTGGCATGCTGTTCTGCGTGTGTGTTCAAGTGTGTATGTGACCATAGGCTAAAAACATTTTCATATTAAAGTTCTAGACAAACAGGAGATTAAAAGCTACTGGGATCCATTGCGCTGTTCACCACGTGTCTGTGCCGTCGGCTGTCAGGGGTGATGCTGGGGCAGTTTGTCTGGGGACGGCTCAGACGAGGTACATCTTTGTCCTGAGGACACGGCTGAGTCAGGAGTGGACCTCGGCGGTAGACGGTTCAGGGCACCCGGCTTCCTGTCGGCCTTTTGCGGTCCAGTGCACTGTTGGTGCGTCAGGTAGGCCTCGCTCTGTCAGTGCACGGGTGCCTTTGTGATCCAGGTTTCATTAGCGGGCTGCCACAACGACGCATCTAGCATTTTTGTGTTTGGTTCACGGTGACGTAATGCACTGTGCGTGCACAAAGATGAAAATGCACACTGGTGTTTAAGGGAAAAAAAGCCCGACATCCTTCATTCCCTTTTCTATTACTCACTTTCTAATTCCTGTGTAGCTGCAGCGCTGTGATTAAAAGCCAATGCTGTTATTTCTTGTGTAATATGAAACAATGTTTTGTTATCCACTAAAACTGCCTTAAAGGAAAGTTTTTTCCCCCGTTTTTTTTCTTTCTTTCATTCCCATCCATAAATGCGGATGCACATTTATACATGCCAACATGTAAAAATATCATACCTTTACATGCCAAGTGCTTTCATACATGTTTTCTTTTACAGTAATTAATTATTTCGATTAAGTATAGGAGCAAGACAAAGGTTCACAGCAAAAATAACTCAATCGTTAAATAACAAGGTTATAAGGTTGTCTTCATTTGTTTGCATGAGAACAGTTACTGTGAGGGGACTAATGTTTATAATTAATTATGGACTACTGTTACATTAGATGCTGTACAAAATAATCTATGGTTTTGTAATATGGGTGGCACTGTGGTGTCATTTTAAATGTAATCAGTTACTGTAATCAGTTAATGTAATCCGTTACTGTAATCAGTTAATGTAATCCGTTACTGTAATAAGTGAATGAGAAGTGGCACTTTTTTTGTCCAGTTTAGACCAACAGCAACCTTGACTAGGACAAGCAAACAAATGGAGACAATCACGTGACCTGCATGAAAACCAACAGCCGAAGTCCGCTCCTCCATATTCTTACGTGTTTCATTGCTGGTGAATTACAATTTTTATTTTGAATTTAGATTTTTAAATTATTTTTTTATACTTTTTAAACCTCAGATGCCACAACAAATTTTGAAAGAATAAATTACTTATTAGTATTTACCGTTTTAGTATTAGTATTGACCTTTGGAGAAGACTGAGGGGAAAACAAAAGAAGCAAACGGTGGGTTTTGCTAATTATCAGTGTGGACAAAAGTATCAACACCCTTTTCATACAGCAGCCACAATGATCGCGTAGTTACACATAACGCTGGTGACTAAAGATTTCCTCTGAGTCCTGTCCTTTCTTTATGCTTCTGTCGGGTAGGTAGAGGGTCTTCACATCTGTAACGACTATTGACTGAGTGGTTGTGTCTCCACAGCTGTTGGTATATAGATGGTATTAGGTTGTTTTTTTGGTTTTTTGGTGGAGTGATTTGATGCGCCCCTGTGCCCTTGAAGCATCTGAGATTTGAACCCTTTTCCAGTGACATCATCAGCAGAGGAGAGCTGCTCCATCTCTGAGACGCTAAGAATAGAGCTGTGCCATTTTAAAGATGTTGCATTGGGAGTGATAATTACCCCGAGCAGCTGTGAACCTTTTCGCATCATCTATGAAAGGTGTTGATTGAGGACAATTTATAGGAGCCAGTGAATTCAGACTAAAAGTGTTCACACAGGACTTTATCCACACGCATGAAATTAGCTAAATGTTTCCAGGTTTACCTACCTTAGATATCACAGCTGGCCTTTCCGCTATACTTTTCAGCATGCCAATTCAATTTAAGCCTACAACTATGAAACTAATAACTAACCTTAATTAAGCAAGCAGTTCTTTGTTGTCATTCATTAAAACCCTTGCCACAGCGAACTGAGTCTATTGTCCACATTGTCTGTTTTGGTTAACTAAGGATTGTATTATGTTAAACAAAAGAAATGTAAAAAACAGTCTTGAAACTGGCATCTGTTTCATTATTAAATGTTTAAACGTTATCTGGCAGTCGGGATCACTGGAACCAAAAATAATTGTCTAATGTTCTACACTCCACCGACCACACGCGTCATCTGTTGCGGATGTGCAAATGTTAAATTAGGTAATGCAGGAAGGAACATCTGAACAAAAACTTCGCCCTCCCCCCCTACGTAAGTTATGAAGGCTATTGCTTTGACAGTACTTTGAGAGCCAGCCCAGAGGTTGACATTTAGGCAGAGTGTTCAAAAGGTTCTCTAAAGAGATCCATTTTCCTCATTAGCATATTTACTCTGACAGAAACCTTTGTAAAACAGGGACAGGCCTTGCACAGAAAGAGAGGCCTGTCGACGAAAGGCAGGTTCATTTTGCCCTTCTGTACTGAGAGGCCCTAACTGCAAATTATGGCTCAGCTGAAAGTCTTTTTTCAAGCCGGAGGCCGTAGGCCTGAGAGCCATGTAGAAGTTGTTCACTGGAATTACTTGCAGTACTAGTTGTGATTGGTAGGGCATTCATCATGTCCAGGACTGCAGATCATTGGAAGGTTCAGCGCCAGTTTTGGATGATGATGGTACGTCATTTAGACGTCACCACAAATCTGCTTTGCAGGTTCTGTATACTTGGTCATTCACCGCTGACCGTGATGCTGATTCGTTAAGCTATGTGACTGCTGATGAGTGGCAGGGCATGCTGGAGAATTAAACTCCCCTGTAACTCAAGACGTATATCCAACTAGGCTGCGTTTCCATCCATGAATGACAATCAGGCCCTGGCATGTGTTGCTCACAGTAATATTCATTTGTCATTCCCCCGGCTGGCCTTCTCGATCTAATTCCATCATAGAATGCAATGGAGAATAAGCAGAGTGCCAAAACTCATGTCCTTCAGAAGGGAATGGTTCTGAGAGAGAGTCTGGTAATCTTCTCTCGACGGCAGGTGCAGGAGACCTGATCAAGACCGAAAGCAAAGGTTAAATTCATCCGAGACAGATGTCAGATTTGTTCTGCGCACAGATTTTCCTGTTCTCGGGCAACAGCTGAAGCATGAGAATGAGCTTCTACAATATTCTTGCAGATTGACTAAGTGCGGCAACGTCATGGGCATCGTATACGGAGGGGCGAGATGCTAACGCGGTAGTTCAAAAACCCGACCGATATCATGCTAATCTTCTTATACATATCGTCCAGCGTATAGATGTGAGCATTTCAGAAGCACTTTTCTATTAATATATCATTAATTTATCTGGATTGTACTATGCATGGAACACAAGCACAGAATTTCTTAAGATTTCTCAGGTCCCGTCATCAGGGTGATGGGAGGCCCTTGACAGGACCATGCGTGTGGGCCAGGCCAAGCGGCACGATTCAGAGGGCCTCTTGACAACCAGATGCTATGTGTCCACCACATAAAAGAAACGCATTCATTACAGAGCCCCCCGCCATCAATGAGCATTTTTAAGGTACTGTGTATCATCAACCTGGCTGATGAAAAGAAAGAAAAATACATTTGCTTAAAAATGTGTATGTTTTTAAAGTCTTATTTGTTTAACTATTCAGACATAAGTCTATTCATAACTTAGGTCTGTGAAGGTTTAATTAAAGCGTTCTCTGAAGTCTTGTTTAAAACAATGCTCACGTTGAGACTTCTTAATGTTTCGCCTTTGCATAGAAACACAGCACATTTAGGCCCCATAACGGCTCAAACCAAAGCTGATTTATGGATATGTGCCTCCGCTCTGTTTAACCAGATGGCAAAAGACCCTTCCTGTGGATCAAGCCCGGAGCTCCTAGGGACTTGCTGTGGCATTGATTCTAACCAGTCGCTTTTGTCCACTGGCCTCCGGAGTCATGGAGCGTTTGGCGACACAACAAGCCTCAGAATCAACTTCAGGGCGCCGCCCGCCCTCCAGTTCCCTGGCCACGTGCTTGGGGGACGTCATGGTACATGGTCGAGTGTGGGCGGGCCTGGTATAATTGGCCAGTGTCTTATCTCTTAGGCCAAATTAAGACCATTGGTTTTGGAATACAGGAGAAGTGGATATGGACACGTGTCCTGGCAAATCACTAAATGGATTCTATCGACTCAAATGTATTTACGGCGTTGTCATCGCTGCGAATGCAACCTTTTCGTAAAAATGATTGAAAGTTTCTAGCAAAGCATAAAGTACTTTCATTCTGACACTGACACTGCTTCAGGCTTACTGCAATGAGGGAACCAGAAGGCAGAGAGACGGCTGACTCACATCTTAATGGAACGCATGCTTCTTTACAAGATGTCTCCGTCCATCACCAATACCGGCGAGAGATGGAGATGAGGGCAGATAGAGACACAGCAGTTGTCTACGTGACTGCTGAAAGCGTCTTGGCTACTTTAACTAGGCTGACTTGCACAAAAGCAGTAACAGCTCATTTATTTTGCAACACCTGAGCGTGCTGAAGCATGAATTCAAGGTAGAAGCTGTTTGCGCTAAACTAATTAGCCATGGTCTGTTTGGTCCTTTGATATTCCTGTAAAATGCAGCCTGCTGCCGAGTTGCCTGTGATGGCAACCAGCACACAGGTCCATGTCTATCTTTCTAAACATTTTTTCTGTCTCTATTTTAGGGACGAGGAGCTGGTTGCCTAGCAAGGCCTCGCAGGCCCTGGCCTCAACCAGTGTATTGTTTCCTGGCGGTATTTGGTCAACCATTGCTTTAGGGTGATGGCAAGCATTAGCGATTTTCACCTGTGGTTTCTCCGTCTGGTCATCGGATCAGTGACTCCCAACGGTGCTTTTCGCCTCTGACGATCTGGGCAAGGCTTCGCGCGATGCCTGCTCGTGCTGCGTTTGGCCTCTCTCAGTGAGGTGCCACGGTGGGCAGGGGTGCGTGTGATAACAAAACAGAGGTCTGCTTTGGATCAGCACTTTACGAGTCCGGCTCCAGGGAAAATCGATGCTCGCTGTGTTTACACAGCCTTTACTGAAGCCAAATGGAATCAGAGAGGGAGGCTGCCTAGCCGTCTAACACAGGGCTCACTGTAAAATTGGTTTGCTGGTTGAAGTCTGAGATCAACCCTGGGACCCGCGTGTCCTTCAGACTGGTCCCACCCAAAAACACAAACTTCACCATGTGAGACAGAAGCACGGATAAGACAAATGCTTTTGTTCAATATGTAAAGATGCGCTATAACAAATTCTAATTGTTTCATTTATCAAACTGTAACTCTTATGATTCCAGTCTCTTTCTAAGTATTATATTTATGAATAGTATTTTTTCCAGCATTGCCTTATGTTTCCACTTACCTTCAGCATGATGACCCATAGCTTTTATTGACAAACAAAGTTACAGATAAGAGTAAAGATACGAAGAGAAAGAACTACCCATTTCCTTCGCACGTTACTAATCTTGTTCCAGGAACAAAGCTGAATGGTAATGATGTCCGAAGGAAAAAGAAAGCTCAGCTCCACTCCGGGCAGATAGAAAAGATACCATTAAGTTGTCAAAGTAATTCCGATGAACTGTTTAGTTGCACAGGGAATGGGAACCGCATCGCTTATGTATTATTATATTAACTCCAACATTGTAAATGGTAATCTGTAGGGTTGAAATCATTGTTTGCAGATTTGTGTCAACATCAAATTGACTTCCCGTGTGGATCTCCTCAAGGACACTAAGACGACTTTGTCGGAGCAATTGAATACAGATTGTTTTTGTGGCTTTTCTCCAAGGCAGTTCATCCTTGGGGTTCCCATCTCGGCCCGAAAGCTCCGACAATACTTCTACTACTGCGGTTGGCTTTTATGATAAATAAAAAGCTGTCGGGCAGATAACTGGCAGAATAATTACAGTAAACGGGTGTGCTGTTCACAAACTGCTGTACTGAACAAAACAAGAGAGATGCAAAGAACGATGCTGAAGCCAACAGTAGACGCACATGTCTTGTGGATGGCCGCATTTGCTGTCGTTTGCGGTGTCCTCGTGTGACCGGCATTGTCTAGTCTTTTGTCTCGTCCAGTCAGAAGCCCTTCCTGGAAACTGCAAACACTTCAGACTGTAAAAGGCATTTACCCCCCCCCCCCACATCCCTTATATGAACTAATTTATTTGCACAGATTCTGTGTTTGTGTAAGGTAGGCGGTATTTGTTGAGGTATTCGTTGAGCGGTTCATAGGGGCAAAATAGTCAAGCACCTAGAGGGCTATCCAAAATCCAAAAACGGTTAGTTTTTGCTTCCACAAATTAGAAATCCTTATTAAATAGCTCATGCATTAATCGCCAAAGTTACAGAGGTGATAAAGCGTCGTATTACACCCACGCTCTGGGTTATAAGGTATTTCAAAGGGTTTGTGATTAAAAAGACAATTGCTTACTCCGGCTAACTAAAATCGCTTTATGAATAATAACAGTGATTAATAATAATAATAATTCTGTGTGTGTGGGGGGGATTAATCTCTGAGTGGTATTATTTGTTTATAGGTCTATTGAGTATGATTATGGAAAATATCACCAGCAAATCAAAGCCAAGCATTAGTGAGGTCAGTCGTACGCTGCAGTGTTTCTAAATGATTGCATATAGCCCTCAGATCTCCACCAAATACTGAAACCAAAGCCCAAACCACGGATGAATGGGCTACTTTATATGGGCTCCAAGGATTCCCGTGAGCCCATAGTTGTATGTCAGCCTTGACCCAAGAAACGGGCTTACCAATTAAAGAATCTAGATCAAACCTGAGGGGTGGAATTTCCACAATTATAGCACTGTGCAGGGCCCTCTTAAACACCAGTACAATTGTTTAACTATGCAAATTGGGGATGAATTTACAATTTACTCCAGTAGTTCCCGGTTTAGCAGGACATGTATGGAACGCTCGCTGTCTTTGACCTTCCTCAAGAGGTCCACGGCAAAGCATTAGTATTTACCTCGGGAGGGCTGATTTGGATCCATTGGACTCCCATCACTGTTTTGTTCTTCTGACTCTTCACTGAGGTGGAGCAAGGAGCTGTTATGATTGCTTAATTACGATGCTTTGACCAGTCAGTGTGACCAAGAGACGGCTCCATGGCGGATGAGGTGGGCAACAAAACGTTGTCTCGTTCACAGAGGGGTCAGAAATAGCACATAGCATTGGGGCTACAGACTATATGTATTGAGTATAGTATTGATCTCTATCCTTGAAAAATTGTAGAGGAAGCCTTTTTGTAATTTCTCAATAAGCTTTACATCATCATAAAGATAGCCAACTGTCAGTGAGCTGTACGTAGGTTAGCTTCTTGTATACACGATAATGGCTGAAAACTATTGCTATCAATTTTATGCTATGTTCTGTCATTTAAGACATGTCATTCCATGGATTGTTTTTTTGAGAAACAAAACCAAATTAACCAGCTTTGGTATGTCTCTGTACAGTCCAATGGTTAGCGTAGAAAAGACCTTGTGATATTCTTGGATAATTATCTGGGATGTTGTCATAATATCATATTCTTTTTAATTTATTTATTTTGCAGATTGCTGTGTTTAATTGGATTAATTTGTTTTATTGCTGAAGAATGATTTAATTTTGTGGATCAGCTGTATGTTGTGAGCACTGTAGTAAATGTAGTTAATTTTATCCTAGTAATATCAAACAACCTAACTTAGTAGCAGGGTTAGCGTCTTATCAAAATCCATTAAAATCTAATTCTAATCAAATCCGCGAGGAACACACCCATGCCAATGCTTCAATCTGTGTGGAAACAAACAAAGAGCACGGGATCAAATAAGCGGGATATATTTTCTGTGCATCGTGGCGCATTGACACGCGGTCTGCCTTGGGAAATATCACATCTGGCAATTTGGAGCCATTGAGTAGCATCTCAATGGTACCGTTTACATGCAAATGTTGCTGTGAGAGGTCGAGTAATGGGTGAAAAATTTGACAAGGACTCAGGAACGGACAGCGCAAACACAAAGAAGGCAGGCTGCTGGACGGAGAGAGACTTTGCTTTGCAAAAAATAAAAGCGACACCGTTAGGTTAAAAAGGGGCACAAACACGCAGTGGGAAGTATATTAGGTAAACCACCCCATTCACAAAAATGGGTGGCTCCTACAGGCAGTGAGCTACGTGGCCATAGCTTGCTACATAAAGTGGCCAGATAGGCATTGAGGCATTCAGTCAGGTGTTTGATTGAATGTAAGCATGGGCAAAATGGATGGCCTGTGCCACTTTGAATGTGGTGTGATCATCGGTGCCAGAAACCCTGGTTTCAGCATCTCAGAAACTCTGGTCTCCTGGGCTTTTCACACACGACAGTGTCTAGGGTTTACCAAGAATGTTGCAACAAAAAAGAAACGTCCAGTGGGCTGAAACAGCTCATTTATGAGAGGTCGAAGGAGAATTGTACAAGTCAACAAGAGGGCCGCAGAAAGGCAAACAAATTGCGCAGTACAGCAGTGATTTGCAGAATGACATCTTGGAACGCCTAACTTGTTGGTCCTTGTCACGGATGGGATATTGCAGCAGACGACCACGTCTGGTCTTTATCACCAAAATAAAGAGTGGCGGCTCCATTGGGCATGCGGTCGCCAACACTTTTGAGGAAAAAACGTTCCCTGGTTTGATGAATCCCCATTTCTGTGGCGTCATACCAAGTCTGGGTTTGGCGTAAGCAGCATGGCTCTGCGGACTCGTCCTGAGTGGTATAGGCTGGCGGTGATGGAGTAATAGCGTCGGGAACGTTTTCCTGGTACACGTTAGGTCCCATGATAGCAGTTGAGCAATGTTTGAATAGACACTTCCTCTGAATGGTTCCAGGAACATGACCACACGTTCAGACTACTCGAGTAACCTGCACAGTCGCCAGACCTCAACCCAATGGAGAATCTTTGGGATGAGATGGAATGGATTGTTCCAATGGACCAACATCCCTGTTCACCGTTTTGGAGACCTTGTAGAATCCATGTCTATAGCATCCGGGGTCTTTTGGAGGCAAAGTGGGATCTGACCTGGGACTATGTGGGTGTACTTAACATTGACCATTCATCGAGCTACCTGTAGCTATAAAGGTTGCCAAATATTGAGTTTTAGTTTTATACTTCAGGATTTCAGGATTGCACACTAATGAATGGCCTTGTTTTAGATCTCTGTGGCTACTCAACTATTCAGTGAATTTAAATATTAAAAAGAAATCTACTTTTGCTCTTGGTCAGGGAAGGAAGCCACCTGCAAAAGTAGGCTCGGTGTCTGAAAAGATTAATCCAATGTAGAGACAAATCTCATTTTTTCAACTTTGAGGTGCATGTGTTTGATGTGCAATGTTAATTATGCAGATGTTTATATATTTATAGCATGTGTCTAGTTTTTGCAAGCAAGTTAAACCATTACAGATCACAGAATTTTTATTAATATCTCCAGTTGGACTTATTTCACTCTCCACTGAAACCCGTCATTTTCTGTATATTTAGCAATCGTGAATGTTCATGCTGTCCATGGTGCTGATTTCGTTCATTTAAAAGAAGTTGAATTTCAGGCCCATATTTTGCTTTTAGCCCCGGTATTCGTGTATTTCTGCTCTTTCTCCCTCTCTAAATTAGCATGACAGGAGTTGTCCAGTGTTGCCAAAGCATTTTAATCAACAACAACAAAAAAAACATAACCACCCCCCACCCTCTCTCTCTCTCTCTCTCTCTCTCTCTCTCTCTGCTCAAGTCCCAATGGGCCGTTAAGCGCTGCAGCATCACTGCCAACCTCAGTCTACTTATACGGCAAACGTGAATGAACTGCTGTAATGGGGATCACTATGAACCGGGGTTCTCGCATTTCTGCTCGCAGCGTTTGACGCACATAGAGGAAAGGAAATGAATCAAATCACAATGCGTATGGTAAATTCTATTACGGAAGCAGCGTTAAATCGCCATTTCTGTATTATTTTAAATTCGCGTTAATCTTTTATATGTATACATATAAATATGTATAATCATACGGGTTTTACCGGTTTTGAATAATCTGTCATATCTCGGACGCATCGTCAATAGAAACAGGATAACACGTCTGGTTCAGGTTTCGCGAATCAACGAACATTCAACGAGGAAAAAACGGTACGTGTACATATGGCTTTTTAATGTAACCCTTGTTGCATTTGGATGTTTCTTGGTTTTATAGAAGTTTTAATTCCATATTGCCAAACCCATAATAACGGACGTCTCCACTGTCATTTCAACGGAGAATACATACATGTCGGTATATTCTCCACTCGCGTTAACGGTACTTGTTTCCTAGTATGTTGGTTGTTCCGTCTGTGGTTACGGCGAGCGACTGGAAAATGTTTCGAAATATATCTGTCCTCTCGTATTTAGCAGTATGTTACTAGTTAGTTTAGACGGGGGTAACAGACAACTTATCGAGTGTTCGATCAATATTTCTATCTAACGTTAGCTATTGAGACATCTAATGTCAGTCTACTAAATCAAAGGCTGAAAGTGAAAACATGAGACTATACACCACTGACGGTAAAATAAAAAAATGTTTTCAGTGACATTACAATAAAGGGGGAAACTAAGGAAATTATTCAATATGACCGGTGGTTGTCAGGATTTTCCAATTTTACACTTGGACTAAAGATTTGAACATAATGTTTTGAGGGGCTTGGGTTGAGCCATCGCGCAATCTCTGTCAAGAGTCAGGATATTCGGGATACAGTCGGATAGCGAATTGTGCTGCTACTTGGAGACTAAAGTAAAACCAGATGTCATCCTAAATAAAATACTTTAAAAAAAGCATATTTTGTATCCGACAGTTCTGTTTAAATTATTTAGTAAAATGTGTTTTCTTGTAATTATTTCTGTGTTGCCACAAAACGGTTGCGCTTTGAAAACGTCAACGACCATAACAATAAATAAGAATGAAATGCCTTCTGTTAATGACTTGGCAGTCCTTGGATATACTAGGTTATTTCCCTTACTATCAGTTACGTTATTAGTACTGGCATGAGACGAGCAATATTTACTAGAGAGGAAAGCCTCAAAGACGCAATGAAAGACAAAGAGAGACAGAAGTCACCCTTGCCACCCTTCTGATCTCCCCTTGGGTTGTAATCGGGAAATGTGAGACAGACAGAAAATGCATTGTTGCCAATTGTTGCTCAGTGAAGTTTCTTACTTTAGTCTCTTTCTCTCACCCACACACACTCATATTCCTAGAATTGCTTTGTTGAGTTCTTTAAAAGAAGATAATATGGTGTATTTTACTTTTTCCACTAAGAATGGAATATTTGGTAATGGGGTGTTTGGATTTATTATTATTGAATGTTGGAAGGTATGGTCGCCCATCTGGTCTTTTCTGTTTTATCCGGTGTGTCCTTTGCCCTGTGGTGAAAAGGCCACAAAATAGAAGAATCAGCTCCCTCTAGTCCTGGAGACCAAGTGCCGGCACGGGGAAAGGACCAGATCCCGCGACAGACCCAATTCCCTCGGTCGGGGGACATTATTGTCCCTGTTAGCATATTTGTTTTCTGTCTCAAAAGAAAACGGATTGTACTGTGTGTTAAGACCTGAGCCGTCGCTATCTGTCAGGAATCCAACAATTTAAAGCGCACTTCAGCGGAAGGATGTATAATCATTCAGCTTGGGCCTGCGGAGGTAAAGATCGGCACGGTGATAGCAGAGCGTCCTCGCCAGGCCCTGGAGAGAGCGACTCTTCTGCTGTAATAATGAGGAGCCACTAATCAGGGAAAAATCAATAGCATTTCACCAAAGTATGCACTTTAAGCTGTACAACTGACAGTGGTTCAAAAGACAGAGGACGTGCATGCCTCTCGGTTTGTCCACTTCTGTTCCTCTTTGTATAAAAGTACTTTGCAAGTCGATCGCAGGTTTGCCGGATGTGGCGATTTGCAAAAACTGTGCCATTATATTTCACATTCTTATGCCAACAGTGGGCGTTTGCTATTAGCCGGCCCTGTTGGTAATACACGCACGGGGCATTTGGCATCGGAATCCGGAGCTTTCCTACAAGACGGCACATCCGTCGGGCACTACACGTTCTTCAGCTTGTTTCATCTCGATGATGTCAGAGGGCTCCCGATGCCATCACCCCCTGTGGCAACGTTGTGAGATAATAATAATAATAATAATAATAATAATAATAATAATAATAATAATAATAATAATAGCATGCTGAATGCATGGGCACACTAAACCCCCCAAAAGACATTTGCAGTTCAAACTCTGTTTGTAGCGCATCTCACCGTGCACACTATCCCGTTATCAGCAGTGTTGCTTTTCTGTCTCAGATGTTCCTTAGGCTTCATGACGGAAGGGAGGAGGAATGGCCTTTGGATGGCAGAGAGCCGGCATACGTCTGGGTGAACCACTTCCAGGCTGCCTGGTGCGTCTAAAACTGACGCGTTTAGTGCTTTCGTTACTTTTGTTGGGGAACCTCTCTCTCTCTGCAGCAGACCCAGCATACCACAGCAGAGAGGGTGAACCTACTGTGGGTGGCGCTGTTGTGCAGCACCGCTGTGTTGCATCGTTAGGCAGATTTAGTGTCTGGCGGTCTCCAGCAATTTAAAGGTTTGCCCTGTAGACTGGATAGCTGCCCACTTCAGAAAGAAAATTGTTCAAAGGCGCTTCTGTTGAACAACACGTAGAAACACTTGGCATGGTTACCAAGCCATAGCAAGCGTGTAGGGAGAATCTGTATTGCATAGGAAAAGTTTATCATGTTGAATGTGCTGAGATTTTTGGCCGTCTTTGTCAACCTGCAGTGACAGTTTCTAAGTATATTTGCTGATCATTGATTTTGGCAGGCAACCCGTTTTGTTCCATTTACATATTTCCATAATACATTACCATGTTATATTGCAATGGATTCAATTTACTGTGTAATATAAGGAATAAAAAAAGTTTTTATTATAATGGATTTATTACAGTATTGATCAATCAATTGTTAAAAGGAGTGACTTTATGATGACACGTCTGTGAAGGGCTATTACACGTGTGTGTGATTGGTTGTCAGTCAACGTGGGGCTTACTATAAACCTAAACGGGGTTTCTGGGAAAGCTGTAAATAGCAGTCAGTTCCATTGAGGGTGTGTGTGTGTGCGTGTGTGTGTGTGTGTGTGTGTGTCTCCATTGTTCTCACACACAATCAGCTTGTGTCTTCTACCACACACTCAATCTTCTCCCTTTGCAAATGTGGCAATACCATTTTGTTAATGGGCATGTTTTTGAGAAAATAAAAACAGCCACCTCTTGTCCTAACTTTAATTGTATTGAAGGATATATATTCCGTCCTTAAAAATATTAATGGTCTGAGCTTGGGCAATGAATTGTAGACATTTAGACTTCACAGTAAGAAGATAATGTGTCGTCATACCTTAAAGTATAAAATATTTTGAAGGCATACTGCCTTTCAGAATGCTTACAGCAAGCCAGGTATCAGTATGCACTACATGTACTATTTAACAATTAAAAAATGTTATATTATATTTATATATTATATTGACTATTTCATATTATGTATTTATGTTTTTGGCACAGTATGAATACCTCTGTAAGCGTTAAAGTTTAAAATGGGTGATGGTAGAAAGAGCATAACAACTTCCTGTCTGTCTCGGATCTAAAATGTTTTCCTCGTTCCTGTTTTTTTCTTTTTTTCTTTTGAAACTTTAGTTTTGGAGAGTCTGTGAAAGCAGAATAAGGCTTTTCTGAGAGGGCTGAAGTCGTGACTTTCTCATCGCTCGCCTGTAATAGCGACTGTGCTGAGGCCGTGTTTTTCAGACTGCGATTTTTCTCAGCCGTCCCTTGCCAGTGGGATCATTGACTTGGGCCTTAATTGTTTGGATAAGTTGTCCTGCTGGAGCAGTGAAAAATTAATATTCTCAAGCCTTTAATTTGCTCTTCTTGCCTTTTCCCTCACTGTGGTTTGCCTGGCATTGTAGTTCCTTTGCTTTGGTTTGCTTGGCAGCATTGTAGTTCCTTCGCTTTAGTTTGCCTGGCAGCATTGTAGTTAATTCAATTTCACTTGCCTGGCACTGTAGTCCCTTCACTGTAGTTTCCTGTGCTTCAGTGTCTAATCTATTTACATCTGGCTTCACGCTTTTTTTTGTCTTTTAACCTTGGTGTGTTCTTGCCGAAGAGCTGGCAGGGAGCTCTGACGATCATAAAGAACTCCCTGTCCAACGCGACGAAAGCGACGCTCTAATTAAAATGTCCCTCTCCTCCAAGGTGCTCTGCTTAGTCATTCGTGCACCAGCCTTAAAAACGCCTGCCAAGAAGCTAATGACAATCATGCCAGCGCACTTTATGAAAACAAGTCTGGCCCACAGCCAGGCGACTTGTGGGCGCCGTCTCGGCGCTGTCGACAGTGGGTGTTAAGTGTAGTAAGATGCTGATGATTCCACGCGCAGCACCGGACGAGCAGTCTCCCCTTGTGGAGCTGTCATTGTCAAGGTGACACGAGAGCTGGGTCGGTCACTGGGCCAAGTTCTGCGTCATCGCCGTAAGGGAACTTAAGGACATCCGTCACCTTTCCTCAGGAGGCACCCCCGTGCCATAGTGGTGGGAATTCACCGCGGTGGACGGGTTTCAGGGGTCCTGTCGAAGCGTCCACGTTATCAATCGATGCAATGATCTAGAGGCTGGGGAAAATGGAAGTGATGGATTATTTATGGTGGGTAAATGGTGCGTGAAATAGCTCTGTGCTGATTTCCAATGGCTGCCTGTAGGGTTAAATGGCTAAACGGGAGTCGCCTGGTTTCGTGTGGGTTACCTGCATTTGTTTCTCCTCTGGAAGGGCTTCTCCTGGACAGGGCTGACGTAGGGCCTATTGCTGCCTGGCATCCTGCTTAGTACACAGGCTGCACAGTGCAACCATGGCGGACTCTCCCAGAACACCTCTCAAAACGGACTGCTCGATTGCCATTATTTGTCAGATGTCTTTGGAAAGTCCGTTCAGTTACAATTATTAGGCCCCCGTTAGACATGGCCTTTCAAATGACCACTCTATTGTCCTTATAACAACAGGATCAAGGAAAGAGCAGTGATGCTCCTTTGATTATTTGAACTAGTTGGATTCAAACACTCCGTGCCTGGCCCAAAGCAAAAAGCCAATGAGAATCTCTGAAGTAAAAGGAGAAGATCTTAATCATAGCTGATAAAAGCACAACGGAAGTAATCACACGCTTCGTAGAGATTCCGATTTGTGTTTATTTTTTGCTATTATTTTGATGTAATTGATACTTCCCACTCTAATGAAGGCTGGACCTTCTGCAATGCCCTGCGAAACGCTGCTCAGCGGTGCCGTCACAAACGCGGCCTCCATGTGCGTGAGCATATTGCGCAACATTGATTCTATAACAGGCTGTGTGATCACATCGGCCAATGTTTTAGCTAAGTATTATCAAAAAGATGAGCTTCCCTGTTTTTGTGCTGTCCTTCAAAGGGGTCATAAAAGTGTGTTTTAATAGAACTCTGTTTCCCGGTGAGAGATCAGTCATGAGGCCGATGAACGGGACTGCTTTGAAACCCGCTGGATTTTAAAATGGATGCAAACCGAGGCCTGTTCCAAATGGTTAGATGTTCTAAAGCCTCTGGTCTAAAGTCTTAACGAGTGTCTCCGTCCTCAAGTTGCCATGTATTTTTAGGAAGCGCGTATTTCTGCATTTCTCAGTGGGCTCTCCATGGAAAAAAAGCGTTGTTAGAGATTCATGGAGTGAAGTGATTGGAAAGCGAGGGTGTGGTCTCCCTGGTCCCTCTTGCCACCGGCACTTCATGCACAGTGAGTTTCAGTTTATTTTATCCTCCTATAGATACACAGCCTTACTTCCGCCCCACTCGTTTCTTAATAGCTGTTGTAAGTGAGCCCTGTTGTCGCTCATCGTTTCAGAAGAAGGAGCCCGTGTTTTCAGTCCAGATCTGAGGGCCGGCTGTTCTCCGCTGTTCTTTCGCCTTGCCGTCTCTCCGCGGCTTTGTCACGCTCTGGCTTCCTGTGAAGGGTGTCGGCGAGGACAAAAGAGCAAACGATAACTTCCTGTCTCTTTCTGAAATATGGATCGGGTTTTCCTCTCGTTTTAAATTTCATTTTGCAGTGTTTGTGAATATCGCCCGAAGGTAGGGAGTGTTTTATTAGATATTTTAGTTATGAAATAGTTAGAATCGGTATGTCTGATTCAGAAAGACAGCCATGTTCCTAAATTTTGAGAGGCCCTGATCGGAGATTTACTTGTGTGTTAATGTGAATTAGTTCAGCAGAGACTCTGGATTTCATTATCTATACTATACTATATTACTTTTAAATATTTATGCATATTTGGATAACAAGCTTTAATTTAATTTTATTTCATCTTAAAGGTAAAGCTTATCTCCATCACTCATGTCAGTTTTCACAAAAAAGTGGGAAACTCAGGTCCGACTTCCCGAAGATCGGCTTGGGTTCTACACGGTTCTGCACGTGCTAAAGGCAACGGAACCAAGCTCAAGCTGAAACTCCATTGGCTAAGGAAATAAAGAAAAACAGGACAGTGTGTAAGGGACATAGTGGAGCCCCCCGGGTTCACGCCCACCAATGTTCAGACAACCCATAAAAAAAAGCACAGATGAACCATCTCCAAACAGAATCCTGACTGCATGTTTATGTTATATTTACCTGTAACCTAAAAATCGATTTTGAAAATTTGACTGACGCTGTTTACAGGGTATTATTACACACGATCCATTTATGCTGGAGTGTACTGGAGCAGCACAAGTTACCTTGTAGGTTACCTGTGTTGACTGGGAGGTGAAGAAAGCCTTTAATTAAATCTGTGTGCATGGGTACACACACACACACACACACACACACACACGCACACGCGCGCAAAAACAAACCTGATCACCAATTTGCAGACATAAATACAAACACACTCGATCATTTTACTTTGGCCCCAGTGTTGACCATTTGGCAGCAAACCACATTAAATCAGTTCGAATTAATTACCTTGGTGAAAATGCCTCACACAATCAGTGTGGCTCATTGCTGTGTTTGGAACTTTCACGGGACTATTAAATTGCTCAGAAACCAAGCACATCCCGCACACATCAAATTTTCCGGCTTTTTTCCAATAATGCCTGCTTGGTGCAGTAATTTAAGGCTTCTTCTCCCCGGGAATTGAAGAGTGCAATAGATACAACCAGGTGTAAATGAAGGCTTAGCATTCTGAGTAGCTACAGTGTGACCCTGGAGGCTCGTGGAAACCAAGCCCTGGCAGGGAAGTCTAAGTCTCGTTGATCACTGCAGTTGTGCTCCCAAAACGTATTCTACTTCAATTCCCAGGAGTCCAGGCAGAGCCTTTAAGCTTCGCCCTTCGTTTTGGTGTCGCGCTTCTCCTTTACTGTTGGGGGTTTCCTACTGTAGCTTTATTGTGAGTTATTTCCTCAACCAAACAGAATGTCAGTAATCTGATGCCGATTAAGGCAAAAATTCAATATAATATTGAAAAACCTGTACCCCAGAAGAAAGGACCGTACATGACTTTGTTTAACCTGTGCAAGTAAAAGTTTGTTTGTGTGTGGGTACAGGTTAACCTACGTAGCCACACTCCTTGCCGTGTATTAACATCGGGGGTTACAGGCTAACCTACGTAGCCACACTCCTTGCTGCGTATTAACATCGGGGGGGTACAGGCTAACCTATGTAGCCACACACCTTGCTGCGTATTAACATCGGGGGGGTACAGGCTAACCTACGTAGCCACACTCCTTGCTGCGTATT
>JAOVYW010020203.1:9964-22080 GCA_025775045.1 Hiodon tergisus | reverse complement strand
CACAGTCACGTCAAGCCGCACAGTCACACCCTCCTCCATAGGCCACCATAGGCCTTTAAATGAGCCAGCAAAACTGGCTCGGGAACAAAGGAAGTAAAAGGGACAAAGTGGCTCGACGTATGGACGGTTCTGTTGTCATGGCGGTGGGCTGGACTCAAAGGCCGATCAGAGACAGAGCTGCAGGTAGCAAGATGTTTTTAGTAGCGCAGGTTTAATCAGTCAGAGCTACAAGGGGCAGGCAATCGGAGAGTCAAAAAGAGCGCAGGATCAAGACATGAGCGAAACAGGAGAGGTTTACAAAACGCGGGAAGGAAAAAAGAGTGCAGGGCAAAGGCAGGTAATTATACAAACAGAGTAACGAGAAACGCAGGACAGGTGTGATGATTAAGGGCTGGAGTAGCGGGCGAGGGGTAAAACCCGGACCGGAACAGATCTGAAACAAACACAGGACAAGTGAAAGGCAAGAGAGAAAACAGGGAAAGAACAGCGAGTAGCAGGGAATCAGGAGGAGGTTCCCAATGAATCCCTGACAGCTCTTCCTTATTTAGTTTATACTGTTTGTGATGAGTTTTTACCCCAAATGGAGGTTTTTGTTTAGGTGTTTATTTGGTTGTTTATCTTAGTCTTTAAGTTTGTTTCAAAATGCCCATTAAAAGGCTTGACCCCTCCCCCACTGCATCCTTCTCTGGTCGCTCTCGAACCCGCGTCCTACTCGGGCTTTATTGTTTCCCCCATGCGTCTCTTGGATACATTAAAACTAGTAGCTAACTAATTGGATGCTAGAGCTGTGGGGTTTACTGAATTTTTAAAAAGTTTTTTTTTTACGCCGAGCATGGAACCTTAACTTATTTTTAAAAATCCAGTTTTAATTCATGAAAATGGCAGCACAAGTTTAAATTCACAAAGTAATTAACAGATGTGTGAAGATGGAACTTGTTTTCATGTCAGTAATAGTGAGGTGTCAAGCAGATAGCATATTTAAACTGGATCTGATTTTGTTTGCTCTGCTTAATATCTGTCCAAATGTCCATACCCTTGATGAGTGAAATCCGTCTTAAGCTAACAACCTAAGTCAATCCAAAATGTGTGTTGAAAGAACCAAAAATAGCCCAATATCGCTTAGCGTATTATGTCACACATGTCAACTTAACCTGAATTTATTAAGCGGCGTATAAAGAATAGATCCCAGGTATTGTGGACGGTGTTTATTATATCAATGTTTACTTGGCAATTGTTTACAAATTGGCAATTGTTTACAAATTGGCAATTGTTTACTTTTGTTTCAATAACGGCAAGCTTTACTGGTCCCTGTTGAGTGTCTGGTATGTCACACTTCACTGAAGAGATGGGGTGAAGATTAGATCCAATTTAATAGAATGTGTCAAATCTGGCATATACTTTCTACATACATTCAGTTCCCACAAAAGATGACCATAACTATAATTTAACAATCAATGAGGACCGTTTTTATTCACCTTGTGTTTGTGACGTAATATTAACACGTTTTATCCTACGGTCGTGGTGACGTATTGCTTTATATATAAAGAAACCAAAGTGAGAAGGACGGACACTATCAGCAGGTACAGAGAGAAGACATTGTTGGGCTCTGACCCCTTTAATGTGAAGCATACCTAGAAGTCTGTATGTGTTTGAGAAGGGTGTGGCTGTGAGAAACGCCCTTTACACGCGCCACATCCTCTCGGGAGTGTAATTTCTGAAGCTGCTATATTATAGTACGTTGTTCGTCGATAAATCAAATGAGTAAGAGATTTGTTTGATAGCCACACCCAAAGTGATTAATGCTACCAGCCCGTGATAGATAACACTTAATGTAAAGCAGTATTTTAAAATAACCAATTCCAATATATCTGTGTGTTTTGATTGTAGTACGGTTCAGTATGTATTGCGGTTTTGGTCATGTAGTGTGGTAGATGCTAGCTAGTATATTACCATATTTCAGTAGTAAAACGATTTTAACGTACAATCAAAGAATGAGCATTGTTATCAGCACAACCTCAGCAGGGACAAGGGCCAGATGTCTGACCAATCAAGGGCAAGTTTGCAGAAAAGTAACAGTGACGGGACAAGGGGTCTGAAATTACCTGCTTAAGCATTATCAGCACACCAGCTAACCTAGCAAAAAAATCTGCTCAGACTTGCATGTGAAAAGAAAACAACAAACCAATTTTGATGTAAACTGGTGCTACAAACACAAATGTGTGCAACACAAGCACAGATTCTTTTTTTTGGATTATGGATTGTGAGTTAAAACTTCAAGACCCATTGGCTCATTATTGACACAATATTATTGGCAGTACAAGTCGCCAATACAAAACACCAAAATCCTCCATTGGAATTAGTGATGCTGCGGAGAATTCAACCAGCTAAACTAAACACCTGTAACACCAGTAATTTTGCACCCACTCTATTGGTTTTTGTCATTCAATGCAGTTACCTCTCATAGTTCATATTTAAAGAATTTGCGTAATGGAAGGTATGACGGGAAATCAAAAGTCATGAATATACCATGCACAGTGTTTCCCATGTACCTATGAATATACCATCCACAGTGTTTCCCATGTACCTATTTCTTCTCGATGGGATATGCAATGCAGCTGATTATAGAATGCACATTTCAATAAAAAGATGACACAAATGTACAACAAATGTTAAAGGATCTCCTAGAAAAACACAGTTTCTTGTGTAGAGGAAACGCAGATGGGAAAGGTTTTGGGTTACATTAAATACACAACACAATGTCGAATCCACGCACTTCTATCCTTCAGTCCACGCACTACTACAATTAAAACTTTAGCAAACTCAGCTCATTAAATGTGAATGACATTTTTGTTGGTCTACCAGTGGTATGGCGACATTACAAACAATTTCCAAACAATGAGTCATCTGTGGAATTGTCTGAACAAAGTCCTGTCCTTGATAGCACGTATTACTGCTGAGCTCTTGTACAGGACGTAATAAAACGGGAAATTTTCTTTTCATCAGAAGGGCGTTGGATGTTGGTAAATCTTCTGGCCATAGAGTGTTAGAGAATTATAGATTTACACACCAGATGTGTCCATGAGGGCAATAAAGCATTTATTAAAAACTAAATATTATATGGAACTAGACTGGTTCCTCTGGCCTTTCCGGATTTTTTTTTTGCACGAGTAACTTTTCTTAGACTATGAATTATGTCGCTCTGTTTTGAGAATAATATTTTTAATCACAGACTTAATGTGACTGGGATATGCTGGGTCCCTGAATTGTTCGCTGATACGGGAGCCACAAGTCTGGGCGCATGGGGGAATCTGGTCCTCAAAGACTGATAAGATGTCTCCACTTTCAGCCTTGCCAGGTCCAGTGTGGCTCTCTGCATCAGTGAAGAAGGCAGCGTGCTATACTATAGAAGTACAGTATATCTAAAATCTCTTAAATTTGTATCTTATACTAATCTAAATATTCATGTTGACATGATAATAATAATAATTATTATTAATTATACAACTAATAATTGTGATTAAGTAACATGCACTCAATACTAAGAAATCATCAGTGGTTAGTCAAAGCCACATAATTTGACACAAATTAAATAAACATATAAAAAGAGCCCATTACAAGCTGTACATTTTTATTGTGGGATTACAGCACATAAAGCACATCTAAAATCGATGTGTTCAATGCACTTTTAATAAAAGTAATATTAAAGGTACAGTTTCTAAGTACAATATAACCACATTCATATTAGAATGAAAAGTATTTCAAATTCAACATTAAATTCCTTACTTTCTTTACATTTGTATTTACAAAATGAATCAAAATATTATTTATTTTTAAGAATCAGACAAGCGCAAACTATCGTGAATAAACTAATCCTAAAAATACTTAAGAGGGCTGGATAAAATGTACATAATAACATGTTCCCACTTTAAGATCAGTAGCAAATGTTTGACATAAAAATGTCTGACAACCGCAATACTAGTTCTACAATTCCACAATTTGTGCTGCTTCCACATGGAACAAATCTCCTTAGTCTCAAAGAGAGTATTAAAGAGATCCAATGCATTTTCTACATACACTTGTAAAACTTTGAACACAATGCATTACTAAATTAAAGATAAAACAAAAACTTCTATCCAGCTTCAAAGGAACAAATGAACCAAAAGGAAACAGGATTGTCAGTTCTTTTTAAAGACATCTAGTTTGGACGAGAGCTGCAGAGTTACCCTTCAATACCTAAAATCAACCAGAAGATGCCTCTTTATTCCTCTGGTCTTCAGTAGAACCATCTGGGCTGATAGTTCTTGTCCATATTCCACCTGCCTTAATAACATTAATTGATCTGGTGGTAAACAATACAGAAGTTATACACTGCAGGATTTTCATTCATTACAAACTTAAATATACAGCATGTTGTATAAGTCAACTCTTGTTTCAATTTTTTAAACATTTCTATAAATATGAAAATGATCAATTACTAAAAGAGACAAAAGATTTAAAATACTTCCAAATGCAAGATTACAAATACATTGCAATTTCAGCTACATGTTGAAATATCAAAACAGTAAGAACAGTTAAATATCATTTATGCATCCCGCAACACTGAGAGGCACCCAGCGTAATGTTTTATTGCAAGCAAATTCTGTCTGGAATTGACTACAAAAAGAACACAATTCAGCAAGAACTCTGACACTTCTTAAGAATATTTTCTTTGAACATTTTTGTATAATAACACTTAAGCGATGTCTCTTGAGGGCAAGTCCTTTTGAAAGTAAAAAGTCTCACAGGTTGGCTTTGAAAAGTAAAAATGACAGCCGAGATTATTATTATTATTATTATTATTTTATTATCCGCCTTGTTTTAATTGTTTCCGTTTATATAAGGAGACCATAGTGCGGCTCCATTATGGGGCTGTTTTTGATCCACGAGGCAGCTCTGTTACTGCTCTGGTCTTTCTCTCTCAAACGGTGGATTTGCCAGTCAAGACTGCCACTCAGACCCAAAGACAATCGTACAGATATTTCTGCATAATGACGCTTTTTTTAATGATGATGCTTTTTTTTAAAATTTCAGCATAATGATGCTTAATACATTGTATTTGAGTCAGCCTTGGACTCATACTGACTTTGCTCAAAATCTTGAAATGAGAGAGGGGAAAAGAGCCTTATCCCAAGACTAGCACACTGATACAGGTACTTTCTGGGTGTCACAATAATTCACCACTATTATGGTGGCAATTCGTAACATTTAGTCCTAGCATAACTGATGCCTCTAAATTCAGTGAAATGACTTAAAGAGTGGCCTAGTTTTAAGATTCAGGGTTTTTTCTTCAAAAAAAGTAACTTATCAAGTACCACACGTTAGAATAAAACAAAATTAAATTTATGGCCCTACCCCTATCAAACTATTTCTAGAGTAATATAGTAAAAAACAGGTATTGTACAGCATGATGTATTTAATAAACAGATAAATATTTGCACTGAGTAGGCATTTATAGCAGTATTCTCTTCTTACCTATACAGGTGGAAGTTGTAAAATTACCTCTATATATATGATCAACAATAATATTAAATATTGTGACTCAGAGACAGAAATAAAGATGCACTCAGATCATTTTGTAGAATAGCAAACGAACCAGTCAAATGTACAGATAATGAAAAAAAATATATGGGTTGTGTTAACATGCAGATGTATAAATCTATGCACAAAATTTGTAATTATAAAACATTGATATTATTGCTCAACATTTAGTTATGGCTAAATAATAAAAAAAATGTATCTCCTTTTTCATTGCTAGATCTGGTGTACTTTGAAAAAATAAGAATAGTGTTAAAAAGATCAAACAGATACAAATCTTAATTAAAAAAAAAAAAAACAATTGGAAACCAATGAGAAAAGACCTAACAAACTTACCACCTGACCCTGCCATTGTTATCTCATTAAAGCCTTGTCTGGGGTTTGTCCTATGGCCACAATATTTACACACACACACACACACACACACACACACACACACACACACACACACTAAAAAACAGTAAAAACTGTTTTTTTTAAAAAAGTAAAAACTAGCATTTTGATTTCCGCACAGCTCACACACCAAGGACCTTACAACAGATACAAGACAAACAGAAATAGTTAGATTAACCTTATCCACCAATAAATAAATAAAAATAAAAATAATGTTTTTTCCACACTTAAAAGGGTGGCCAAATCTGGTATTGAAACCCAGTGGCAGTGTAAGTGCTTCCTTGACCATTTAAAAATATAGGATATTATGTGTAACATTTCATCCTAAAACTCTGGTACACATCCCAGTGTGACTGTGCTGCTTCTATTGCACCCCTTGCTAGAGGCTGAGATCGATCACAGGTAGTCCCAGATTTCGCCACCAGGAGGAAAAATTTGTCTACAGCCATTCCAAATTTGGAATGGTAATAAACTGATGAAGACACAAACTGATCATTTCACTGATCATTTTGTAAATACTATTGCTTATAATACATCTCACAACTGCTAAAACGACTTAAGTGTCATCTACAGCAAATGGTAAGAAATGATTGCTTCGATGTAAGGTTTACAGAGGTGTATCATGTTCAGACTTGCTTAGCACCGATCAGTTGAGATTATTCTGATTGGGTGTTTCACTACCATTCGTAGAATGAAGGTTCCACTGTAGTGATTGCCCTCAAAAACCCGTAATATTTAACACACAGACGCGCACGCACGTGCACACGCACACATGCACACATGCACACACACACATGTATGCACACAAACTTGCACAGCAATGAATAATATGTTAGTTGGTAAGTAAAGGAAGGAAAACTTATTTGGCACAAAGTTCTTACTCTTCATGTGGATTTGTAAACTGCTGTTGTTCATAATGATTTTTTTCAAGCAATCCCTATATGATGAAATAGAACTGGCTTCTTACACAAACACATCCTCCCAAGGTTAAGCTGCAAGCTTGCTTTCTGATTTAAACAAGTGTAAAAAAATTAACACCAAATTTTGTTTGGAATTTCCATATGTGCTACCTGCCACTATATTGAGATGTCAGGGGTGTGTTTATTCTAGAAGAAATATTTTTTGGTTTATGTAAATTATAATTAGCAATCGCATAATACCGATTGCTACTTAACACAACTAAATTACAAAAAAAACCCAACAACCCCACACACAGTGGGCCACATCTGAGAACCACAAAATAAGATTCAGATAAGAAAGTGAGGTATTTTTAGTTTTGAATTAATGTATATTTCCATATTAGTAGTACAGGATTAAAACACGTGGTCTTCACTTGTAAAGATTGCAATTTTATTTTTTTACAAGTAAAGGATTCACTAATGGTCGGATACTGTAATAAAAGTGATTGTTTGTTATCTTTTATCATATCAGGAATTAAATATAATTTTAAAAAAGTGAAACTACATTTCACAATATTACTATCATTCATAACACTACTAACTTGTCAGAATCCAAAGATATAAAACAACACTGAGAAAGTAGACTGATATTAAGAGTGTGTTAGCAGTGCTTAATTTGTAAACCAGGAGGACCCGGAACACAGAGAGGGTGCTGTTTCGGCAGGTCAGATAGGTTCCGGTCCGAATCTGGGAGGTGCCGGATCCTGTTCCGGCTGGACCCGGCGCAAATTAAGCCCTGTGTGTTAGTTATGGGTCAGATACAAGTTTTTATTTTTTATTTACCTAACCTATTCAATCAACAATGATGAAAAACTTACAAAAATACATCCCCCGTTTATTGTAAGTTACCTACCCCTAAACATACACTGCCACAAATATGAACAGAAAAACTATAATAAAAAGGTTTGAATTAAATCTCATTTCTTCTAATCAGGACAGAATCTCCAACTGAATCTGAATAGGGGGTGGTTTCTTCTTCCTGAGCATCAGTTTCAAATTAACTGAAGTTCGAATGAAACAAATATTATTATTAAATAATATTCATATCCACACAGACTCATTTAGAAGTTTACGAGTTTGCAGGCATTGGTTTCAGTTTTCTGGGCTTGAAAATAATTTCAACATAGAGGATTGTAAAGGGTATATATTATATTCTTCTGCAATTGAATTGCTTATGTTCCTAATTATAAATAAATGGTAAGAAATACAAGATTTCAAATTAGTTATTTTGCTGGCTACTGGACAGGGAATCCTATCAGCGTATTTGCTGATATTCCTTAGCTTAATAAAAAAAAAAAACCAAACAATAAACTAAACAACAAATAAAGAAAATTAATTCTTTTAAGGAGCAATTATCCAATACATTTGTTTCTCTCACTCTTCCCTGAGGGATAAAAGTACACAACAATTTCATGTTATGTTACGTACATATTGCACTGCAGAGGAATGAAGATCATGCGCAAATATTCCCCCATGCCACAAACTTGCTAACCCAGAACCCTAACAGTTAATACTGCTCCAAAAGCCATAGTTTTGTTTCCTGGAATGTTGTGACACCATCTGGCAACCTCGGCAGAGAACATTTAACAAGCACACACTGGGGCTCTTCAGCTACAAACAGGCCAGTTTTCTACGGCGGCACTGGCGAAAGGATCAACCAAAATAAGAACGAAAACATAAGTTTGAAAAAGTACTTCTCTAATATCGTCTTGCATTGCAATTGCTTAGCTTTAAAAAAAATAAAATAATAACACATCCTAATTATTGCAGGTATATTTTGCCATTTACTACCTATCTTTCACACATTTTACTCTAGATTACAAAAATAGAAGTTTACTACCAGACAAGGCTTTGAATAATATAGTTCTTTCTCTTTTATTTTTCTGCCCCTTGACAAATGCCATTATCGGCCGAGACAATGTAAAGAAGCTGGTCCAGGGTTCAGGGTTCTGGGTTCTGGAGGGATCAGTAGATGGTGAAAAGGGCTTAGTTTGTTGGTGTTCACAACAATGAGCTTTGTAGCATTCTAGCATTGCTTATCTGTCTTAAAACTTAGTCATTACAAAAGCTTTAGAAGTGCAATTTATTTTATAACCACTAGGCGGAAATGCAAGACCAAAGTCAAAAAAAAAAAAACTTCCACCAGGCTAAAAATAAATAAAATGAAGGATTCCTTCAATAGATAATATATACTGTGGAAGTCATGTGCTTGACACAAAACGTCTAGATTGGAACATAGGCACAAAAGTCTAACTGCCTATGGACACAAGGTAGTGTTTCTTTGTGAAAGTGTGTGTGCCATTACACAGGTGGCTGAATCCCGAGACTCTTGATTGTATCGCACACCACAGGTGAAAAACGCAAGACTAATGTTTGTATAATACCACTGAGCAGTCAGAGAGTAAAGGATTCTCTAATCTTTTCACAGGCGTGTATTGACAATTTAAGACCTAGCGTATATTCCTGTCTGCCGGTATGAGGAGGGCTATGGGAGGGTGAGGAGAGAGGCTGATAAAACATTTCTGATTAAGCTGAGATAATCACAGTTCTTACACGAACCTGGCCTGAAAGCTTGGCTCCATAGCCTCTTTCTGCTGCTGAGCACCAAAGAGAGCCGTTTGTGGAAAACATCAAGAGTCTAAGTGATCACAGCCTCAGTGATTACCAACCTTCCTTCCAGCCTTCGAAAAATGCAGAACTACAAAGACCAGCAGCACCTCTCTCTCCTCTCTGGCCTCCATGACTTCACTGTGTCGAAGCTTGTATGTCTTTTACATGCAACATCACTAGGTTTTATACATGAGTCTTAAATAAAAGAAAGGTGCAAATGAAAGTGCCTTAATAATTCAACAATTAAGAATCAAGTCAAACTACTAATATCATACATATTATTTAAAATAGATATAATCTATAAACAATGTTTTTTTTCTGTTTAAGCAAGTACTTATGATGTATACCCTGTAGTATTGACCCTTTTTATTATGCTAGTACCCTCTATAAAGTAAGATACCGCTGCACTGAATAATTAACAGCAGATAGCCTTATACTATATTACTATGCGACCATGGATGATAGAGACTTTGACATCTTACGCCATTGCGTTTAAACTACATTTACCAGAATTCTACATTTTATTTTAGATGATTGTCCATAGAAAGGTGCTGTTCCTATTGCCATTGCTCCTATTGCCAGAGTCTCCTTCTTGTGACATCATTTGCATTATTGATGCTGTATTCTGAGAAGAACTTCAGGAAAGCACAATACAGGGTTGGACTTGGCCTGAACATGCATGTAGTTCTTCACTGATATAAACAGGGTTTAAAGAGTACTTTAGTTTTTGGGGCAATCCAACTTAATTGGATCTACGCGTTTAATAACTCTTCCCTCTTTGGGAATGGTATTATTGAATGGGTGAATCTGCGCTTTTTAAATACATAATTGAGTTAAAGTAAACATTTAAAATTTTCAGCGCATTGGGGATAGCTAGACAGCTTTCTAGTTTTTCTTACAGCCAATTTTGCAACAGTAAGTTTGCAATGTGGACCAAGTATGCCATCCCAAAAAATACGCATGAGAGGGGAGAGTTTTAAAAAGCCTTCCCTGGGGGTAAGGATTCCAACCCCTGTAAAAAAAAAAATATAATTAAAAATTAAAACAAAAAAACAAAAATCAACAAGACAAATCCAAGAGCCCGCCTCCCAACCTGTGCAGCGGGTCAGCTGTCCTGATTTGCATGGCCGCCCTAAAGTGTCCCAGGTTCATTCAGCTCTGCTTCCTCCCCCATTCCAGACCAAACTCCGACTGGTGCAGGGCCGTGGCAGCTAACCATCAACAGGCATGGCCTGCTCAAAGTCCGAGCCAAAGAGCTCCTTGTATAATGGAGGGAAGTGAGTGCGCACAATGTCTGGGTATATTGCTTTGAAAGCCGTCAGCTTCTCTGTATGCCTGCTGCAGAGCGCCCGCAGCGTCGACACTTTGCATATCAACTGTGAAGAGAATGAAAACAGGGGCATCACACTGGGAATACTGGAGGGAACAGGGCTCACTTTCACCGAGTGCACATTCCCAGTTTACTTTTTTAAATGGCTGCAATCATCACTAAAAAACACAAAGTAAAAACTTTTCATTCATTTTTATAATCACTATCCACGTCCACATGATCTTAAGTCTATACTTACAAACTCTGGAAGAATCCCAGTCTCAACTGTAATCATCAATATCACCTTGTATTCAAAATCGAATACTGCTTTTGACACAGGCAACGTGGCTTTGACAGGGACTTTGCGTCAAATGGACAGCCAGGAACAAGAGCGTTAACAAAGCCACATACCTTTGTCAGAACGCCATCTTCTCTGTGCTTCTTCTGCAGAACGTGCTGAAGTGCAAGCTGGATTTTCTGCTGGAGTTTCGCTATCCTCACCTTGTCTTGCAGCCAGGACCGATCTTTAGGAGGAATTTAAATATATAGTTTCCCAAGGGTTATGCAATACACCATTTCCACTTTACACTAACCATTTTTGTTTTACTTTTTATCCATTAAGAAAAATTATTGTATTAATAAATTCTTGAAGGGTCATTTTTCTTTGAACACAAAACTGTTACGAGAAAATGAAACATTTACGAAAGCCGGGGAATGTCTGTATACAAGCAAACCTTGTGCTCAGTAGAAAATACCAACTGGTACTGACACAGAGCACTTCAAAGGCGTCAACGGGTGACTTTCGTCAGTTTTATCTGTTTGTTGTGGGAACCGAGCGGTTTAAGAAGAACATGGCAGCTCACATCTCCCTTCCTCAGGGCACACACTGTACACAGCTGGAGGCTCTATGCACTGCCTACCTGCAGACATCAACACATATGCAGAAAACAAAGCGATCTCGTCCTCAGACAGATGCATAGAACACAAGTTTTTCCCAAACTCAAAGATTGAGCTGATCAAGTCATCACAGCCTGGCCGGATACAAAGAAACACAAAAAAACCCACATTAGTAAGGAAGACACCATGCAACTTTAGCCTAGGTCTAATAAAGGAAACATTTATACATTACTGCAGTAACATTATGCTAATGGAACAGAATAACACCCAGCATATACTGAGAACCTTTTCTATAATTCTCACTATTTAGGCAAGGGGGGTAATATAATAAAGAATTAACATGGAAACAGGACAAAGTTACTACAGAATGCCAA
>JAOVYW010020192.1:11759-26198 GCA_025775045.1 Hiodon tergisus | reverse complement strand
ATGTAATGTACTCTTAGACCTGGAACAAAGGTTCTTTAGGTGCTGTTAGCTTAGCAATGTAATTTTCACATGGACATGCACTGTACAAACCTTATCTCCTTTGTCTCCATGGAAGCCGAGGATGCCCCTAGGTCCAGGGAGTCCAGGTAGGCCCTGTAGGCCTGGTGGCCCAGGCCTCCCGTGTAGACCTTGGGGTCCCCTCTCAAAGCCAGGAAAACCAGGCCTCCCAGGTTCACCAGGTGGTCCCCTATCCCCAGGCCTACCCTTGATTCCTGACTCAGCAATCAGACACAGCCACAAAATGCAAAATCAAATAGTAAAACACCAACGGAATATATATATAAATTTAATATAAACACATAAATTGACCCAGTCTCGCAGCAAACCAAACTACTCTACTGTATATGATCCCACTGGGAGTGTATAAACGCCTGTTTCTCGTTTCCCATCCCTCTCACCTCTGGGTCCTGGAAACCCATTACGACCTGGGAGCCCCCGGTGTCCTGTCGTCCCTTTAATAATCATTGGGCGTGGTCCCGGAAACCCCGGGGGGCCTCTAATACCTGCAGGGGCAGCAGAGAGGAGAAGAGAAAAACGAACAGAATTCCATCCCACCCATACTGCCCCAGTGAAAAAATGAACCGAGCCATAGTGTCTCCTCCTAGCTCAAAATGATGCCCACGCCCTTGGACTGCATTGTGCGTCTGGCAGTGACTGTGCTGCATGTTTGGGAGAGCTACATTACTGTGTTATGTGAAAGAGAATACTGCGCCTTTTAATGGAAGCTTACCTTTGTGTCCTTTCAAGCCATTGTCACCAAGTGGCCCAGAACGGCCCTCAAAACCCCGATCCCCTTTTATCCCGGCAGGTCCAGGAGGGCCAGTGAGTCCTGGAAGACCGTGTAACCCATTGCTGCCAGGGAGTCCCTTGAAACCTAAGGGGAGATAACGTCACCATTAGTGAATAATTGCAGGAATAATGTTACAGGCTCAGTGCATTTATGACATTTATGGCCAGTTTACCCATGCAGGTATACCATCACAACAGGTCTATTGGCCCTATTCTATTCTATTGAGTGTCACTAAGGCAGAGATGCACACACTGTCCTCTCACCTTTCTGACCAGGTATTCCATCAGCGCCGGGGTCACCTGTCTGTCCAAAATTGCCCATAGGTCCGGGAAATCCTGGTAACCCTGGAGGTCCGGGATCCCCAGGGGGTCCTTTTTGTCCGATGCCAGGGAGGCCCACCTCTCCGATCTCACCTTTCACACCGTCGCAACCTTGAAAAAAAAGTTCCACATTTACAGTAGCGTCACTGCAGCTCACTGAAGGATTAGAACTGGATTAGAAGCAGTACTGGAGACAAAGACTTCAAACAGGGTCCAGGAACTGGTTTTATTATAATTGTTATTAGTAATAGTAGTATCAACAACAGGAGTGGTAGGACTAGTAGTAGTGGCTGTAGAAGTTATTACAATCTTAATAATTACTATTATTTAGAATTTCAAGCAGATTCCATTTTAAGGGACCCAAGTACTCCTACAGAGAGTGGATTGTAAAGTAGCAGGATATCCACCCCAGATCCACAACTGGGATAATATTCAGTTACTAACATTTACAGCACTGCTGCAGTCTCTTTTTTCCACTCTCAGTCAACAAAATACAATTTAATAACAGAAGCTAAATTCAATGCACCAACATAATGACTACTATTCAACTGTGAAATGTTATTGAATCTATTACATACGTTTTGGTTAGGTGTGTCATACAAGTTAACTGCAAATTGTACCATCCCTCAGAAAAGTGGGTGGACAACGTCCACCTGCGTTCACCCCAGAGTCCAACTCTGCACATACAAAAAATATTTATTGTGTGTCCACCTTTTCTTGTAGGGATGTTGGATCTATTGGTTTCATTAGATTAACTGGAAAAAAACCATTTGAAATAGAAAATCCAGTGATGAACCAACAGGCTGACTCACCTGGGAGGCCTCTAAAACCAGGAGGTCCTGGCAGGCCTGAGGGTCCACCATCACAATGGACATTAGAGGTTCCTGGAGGGCCGAGTGGCCCCGGGGCACCCCTCTCCCCTGGGTTCCCTTTTTGTCCTAATGCACCGGGTGACCCAGCAGGGCCTAGACAGACACCACAGGGAGTTAAACCTGTATTCCACACAACACACTCAAGAGAAGCAAACACGGGACTTCTCTAATGAAATCACCTTCTACCCCAGGTGGTCCCTGTGGGCCTGGGACTCCTTTTGGCCCCGGTTGCCCAGAAACTCCTGTAGGCCCACTGAGTCCTGAACCACCATTGACAGAGTCCCCAGGTGGGCCTTTCAGGCCAGATTGGCCACGTGGGCCAGGAGAACCAGGTGGTCCATCATATCTGAGCCCATCAAGGCCTGGCTCTCCCGGATCACCTGAATCTCCTCGAACTCCTGAAAAAGAGCAAATATGCAGATAGTCAGTCTATCTATCTCTTTACAAAAGAAAATTGTACTGTAGTGGAGACAAATATTCTATGATATGCAAGTATTAATTGATGAACACACACATGCACACCTGAACACCTGTAAAATAATTTGCATTGAACTATATATATATAATATATATATAATATATATATATATATATGTACCCATACACACACCAAATTACAACCACAAATTAATACGTAAGTATAAACATACTATACACTTAAAAATGATGCCCTTGGACACTCTTATAAGCAGGTTTAAACCGGGTACCTGTAGGTCCCCTTCCAGCGTGAATCCCTACATCTCCTCTTTCTCCCCTCTCGCCCTCCAGCCCAGGGGGTCCATTGTATCCTGGGGTTCCCGGTGGTCCTGGATTTCCTTGGTTGAATAAGACATCGTCTGTATCACTTTGAGCTTATTAGCGGTACATTCATAGACAATGTTGGATTAATATTAGCCCCTTTATCCAGGATCTTAGCCTCCAAGAAGTTTACCTGGAAGGCCAGACATGCCCTTTGGGCCAGGTGAGCCAGGTGAGCCAGGTGAGCCAGGGCTGCAGGGGACTGTGTCACCTGTACAGAGGAAATAGAAGCACATTAAAATAGTTTGAAAAAATACATGAATTATTACCATCCTCTGCTATTCGTTGATTAGGTTTCAATCAACCTTAGTTAATGGTTAAGAAATTTGAAGTATATGAAAGCGTTAGTTAACTATTGACATTTTCTGACAACTCCATCAACATCTATATGTATTAAGTCTCCACCTGAGGCGTAAAACACAGAGTGAGAAAGAGGTCTTTACCTGGGATGCCTTTGGTTCCAGGAAGTCCTGGTTGGCCAGGAGAGCCCTGATCACCGGGGAGCCCTCGATACCCAATTGGGCCAGTGATTCCAAGACCAGGAGAGCCCACTGGCCCAGGAGAGCCCTTTTCCCCATCATGGCCTTTCCATCCCCTGTCGCCTGGGGAACCTGGGTAATTTTCTCCCTAACAGGGCGAAAAAATCAAACAGAGCAATCAAACATGGATCGATCAAACACAGAAAACAAATATGAAAGCTCAAGATATAAATAAGTACTTTGTATGAAGACAGGGAAGAGTGACTGTCTACAGACTTACTGGTGGCCCACGGTCTCCAAAGGCACCTGGTATCCCATCATCCCCAGGCAGTCCGTTAGATCCCAAGGGCCCATTGGGACCTGGGTTCCCCTTGTCACCCTTTAACCCTTAGAGTAAACCAGTCCAAAATAATAATTTTTTTATGGTAAAGGTTTACCCGAACTGCTGTTGGAAAAGGTAACATCCTTTCCAAGCTAGGGGGTCCATACAGCTAACTAGATGAATGCAAAGAGATGTTTATTTACCTTTAATATTGCTAGAATTCGGTTCTCCTTTCTGACCTTTGTGCCCTTGGACACCAGGTAAGCCAGATCTCCCCTGAAAAAGGCAACACAGGCTTCACCAATTCCAGACAAAATCCTCAGGTTGTAAAAACAACAGAAGCACAGGTCATCAGTACTGGATAAAACATGCATATTATAACCAAGTACAACCTACAGATCATCACTACCACCAGATAGAAGACTTTGATTCAGCTTTTTAACTGCTCGTCAAACATAAAAACATTTTTGTTAAAAATCAAATGAATTATCAATAAGGTAAAATAAAAAATAAAAATAACAGACTTTTTCTCTCAGTGGTTAAGAGTGAGTGTTCGTCATCAAGTATTGGAATTATTTACAGACCCCGTTCTGAAGCAGGTTTGACAGTAAACATAAAAATGTATTATTTGTAAAAAAATAAATTATTATGAATTAAGCGTACAATGGATATATTGCACAGTACCTTCTTGGGCTAAAAATAAACTCAACAAAGAGCTTCCACTTCCTTACAAAGAAGGAACTACCTGAAAGAATGCATGAACATCTATTCCCTTAAAATTTTAACTAATTCAACTCCCCCAAAAAAACTAAGCTATAGCTAAAAAACATTTCAATCTGTAATTAAATCAATGGATTTTTGCATAACGCTTCTCCAAGAATACTTAACAGAAAAGACAACATCATACAGTACTCAGCAGGATTCAATCCTCTCTCATGACTATCAAATGTCCAGCAGAGAAACACAACTGACAGAGTACAAACTCAATTGGCACAGTCCAGCCATTGAGATGGCGTATACCAACATAGCAATTCTGTTTAAAAAAAAAAAGTAGAAGTTGCAAGAAAGTACCACTTCCTTTGATTTTGTTATGAATGTGGACCCAAGACATATACGTTTACCCAGATAGTAACACGCACATTAGATAAAAACTAATATTGCATGTTAAAACTTTGCGAACACACATAAATGTTTCTGATTCTCACACTTGTTTTTGGTCTTTCCTTTTTTTGCCCACCCACACATATATGCAGAATTAAAAGACAAAGAGAGAGTGATGGAGAGTAGATCCACTCACAGGTTCCCCATATCCTCCCATGTCCCCCTGGGGTCCTGGGTCTCCCCTTCTGCCAGCCCTCCCAGGTAGCCCCGGTGGTCCTGGTGGTCCAGTAGGACCTGGAGGCCCAGTAAATTGGGAGCGGGATCCACAGTCACACTTCCCAGGACAACCTGGGATTATGAGAAAAACACCTTGGAATCATGACAATAAATCTAAGGCCTTACTCGCTGTCTCATTTGGCACATACAAACAAACAAACACATTAAAAAACAAACAAGGAAATACTCTCACCTTTAGTTCCTTTGATCCCTTGATTACCAGGTGGCCCCCGTTCTCCATTCAATCCCAGTTCCCCAGACTCACCCGGGATGCAGTAATAGCCTACAGTATATGCCCCAGGCCACCCCATCAGTAAGGTCACTCCAACTCTGCCCTCTTTTGCCTCTCAATCCTTCAATATTTCTTTGAATTCTGAAATATTCAGTTTCACTGGGCCTCTTAGAAGAACTAGAGTATTAATGAAGAATATTATTTAACAAAATAGCTAACGATATGCTAATGATATCTTGATGAAAACGATATATGAAGACAAAAGTGAGGTAGTGCACTATTACCTCCACAACCTGAGCAAAATCCAGCATAAACATAACATTGTAATCACATACGTGGGGCACATGACCATGAGGTCAGGCCAATATTACAGCCAACCGGAAATGAGAGGTAGAACAGAACTGGTTCACAACTAACCAAGAACACCAGACAATATCCAAACAATTTCTAGGATATGTGTTTTCTCACGTGTTTCTGCATTAGTCACTAGCTTGCAAATAATAAGATAGGATATCGTGTTTCTATAAATGAGGAGTAAGACTATGTAATATGCTGGCACCCATCTATAACTATTATTTAAGCAGAGATATCCCACAGTGTCCCATTTCTTTTAACACAAGGAGCCCTTACCTGGGTGCCCAGGAGCACCTGTAGCCCCCTTGGGTCCGGGTGGGCCCTGTGCTCCAGAAATTCCCTGTTTAGGTTGGATATCATATCTTCCTGGGTCTCCCTTCATCCCTTTCTCCCCAGGAATCCCCCGGACACCCACCAGACCTGGAACACCTGAGAGCAGAGGTCAGGCTGAGGTGAAGGCCAAGCAGGCTAAAATAACTGAGCCCATATTGTCAGCCTATGGCTGAAGCCTGTTCCACAGCATGCCTCCAGATATAGACATTAGTGTTACTCCCACGGTGCATGGACAAATAACAAGACATGTTGGGTCTCTAAGATAGTGTGAATGCTAAGCTGGCCTGGCAAGATTGAAACTCTGTTGAGGAAAGGCAGATGGAGACCGGGTCACTGTAAGGCTTAATTAGGGGGTCTCACCTTGAATAGACCGGCCTGAGAGCCCTGGGTAGCCAGGTATGCCCATAACGCCCATTCTTCCTGGGGGTCCCCATGGTCCAGCAGGGCCAGGCTCACCTGGGTACCCTGCAAAACACTTTTTATTCTTCCAAAACCAGCATTTAAGTCATAATGAAAGTAAATGACTCCCTGTATGTGTGTGTGTGTGTGTGTGTGTGTGTGTGTGTGTGTGTGTGAGGTTGCATTCCCAGCTGTGGAATATGTGAAACTGTCACCTGTGTGATTGCTGTACTCATATGTTGAGGGTCCTCTTAGGCCAGGATCTCCAATGTAGCCCTTGATGACATCGAAATAAACACACAACATGAATTTCAGTGCCGCACACAGATTCCCAAGATTGTAGGCCTGCTCAACTCACCTTGGGTCCAGTTTTGCCAAACGGACCAGGATATCCAGTGTCCCCAGGGGGTCCCTGGATTTGAAGGATACTACTATTAAAGTCGCTCTTTTACACACACGCGCACACACACACACACACACGCGCGCGCGCGCACACATACACACATACAAGGGGAGTGCCGGACAAAAGGGTTTCTGCTTTTCAGTCAGTCCCCAAGAAGTCCACAGCAGACCCAACCACCCAAACAGGTCTACAGCAGCTGGATACAAAAGCCCATAGCAGAGAGAGGCCTCATTGTATGTGAGCCACATCCTATCCCAGAGAGCAGGGATGACCACAGTAGCCAAATGTTATATATTTTTTGGACCCTCACTTGGATCCTGAGATCAGAAAATCAACATTACCCCTGCAATGAAAAGAAATGACCAACCAGCCAGCTAGAAGTTTAGAAGCTAGAAGTTTCATTTTAAGAATTAAAACAGTTGAAAAAACTAAACCTAAAGAGCACGAGTGTAACTTATTTATTTATTCTAAAAATCTATTATTTTTAAACGTGGAAGAACAGCAAAATGTTTAGGACTGTACCATAGACTCTGGAATGGTATTCTGTGTTGATGTAAACCAGAGAGGTTAGCTTACCTACCAGGGGAGCTGCCGGATGGGGAATGGCCAGTATTTGGCAGACCGGATGCCTCCCTCACAGGAGTGTTTGTGGTCTACCTCATGTCTAGGAGTGAAACTGCACGCCTTACCATGCCACATACATCAAGGCCCAGACTCACAGGGAAACGAAAACACAGACACATTGCACTCCACAAACCTTTATTCCAGGGACACCTGTCTGGCCAGGGCGTCCAGGTAAACCCTGATGATTGGAGGGATTGGTCAGAGTTTGAACAATGCACACGCATATAAGTATCTCCAACACACATTAGTGAACAACCAAAGATTTGAAGCAAATTGAAGTACAAATTGTGTCCATTTAAGGGCTATGTGAAGAAATATAGAAAAGGATTACATGGAAATCAAAATGACATGCCTAACATGCTCCTCCACAGAGGAAACATCTCATGTGCCATTGAGGAGTCACTACATCTCAGATAAAAGGGCTGAGGTTTACACAGGAACACCCACCCGTGGTCCAGGAAATCCCAAAATTCCCTTTTCCCCTTTAATTCCGGGTGGCGAGTCTTTGCCCTGAAATAACAACATGACATTGGGTAACATATCACACAAATCTATAAAAAAAAGATTTTGCGGACACAGACATGCGTCCATATACAATGCCCAAGTCAACAAGATTAACATGCACACACAGGTCTTCAGAATGACAGACTGTAGTCACACTTTAGTTTGATGTTTAGTTTGAGTTTTCATGTTACACACACACAAATAGCATCAAGCTGTAGCCCAACACACACACACACACACACAAACACACACACACACACACACACAAACACACACACACGCAAATCCTGACCTTAATGCCATTGGGTCCACACTGCCCCTTTATGCCTGGTTCCCCCTAAAGAAGACAGTTCACATAAGGAAACCTTTAGAGGTGGGGATGAGTACATTCATAGTCACCAAGGCCACCACTCACCTTTTCTCCACGTTGGAGATACTCCTCTGGTGGGTCCACAAACTCGAAGCGACCAGGTGGGCCCTGGATCCCCTGGTCTCCCTGTTACAAACACATAGCACTACTGACCAACAGCATTGCTATTGGCATACTGTACAGCTGTTGGCATAACAGCAACCGTACTTACAAACAACTGGCTACTACTGGGTATACAAAATGTTCAACTGATTGACACACAACTGTTCGCAACAGTAAGTTTGGCTACGGGCCCCCTCTGATGGTAAACGTTGGTAACTACATTGGAATTCCCCACATAGGGATGCCACCAGTACCAATTTCAAGGTAAATGCAATAAATATATACTAAATCAACTCAATTTGATGTTTGTATCGTATAAACTAATCACCCATCCACAGAATTGAAACTTCTCTCATTTAAAAACCATTTTGTGTTTTGCAGTAGATCAAACATAGTGTAAATGATCTCCAATGGTATGAATGTCGTTGATGAAAGTTCTGTCCAGAAAATGATTAGTTGCCACTAAATTAATTATTAATTATTATTGCATTTTAAGAAATAATTGAACAAATGAATGATTTAGCTAGTGATTTAGTAAGTTAAACTTGTTCATTTGATGGCACATCTATACCCACATCTTTGAGCAATGTAGCTGACCCCTTTCCCCCTGAATAAACAGTGAGTTACTGTTTGTGTCATATGTTACTGACACACAGCAACATCACTGCTTATACAACACAACTATTGACAGGCAGCACTCTGATATTAACACATACCTAAACTGTCCCCAGCATACAAAGTCTTTTGAGGCAGGCACGTTCTAAAGAACTTGCATAATAAACTGGTACAAAACTGAGAGTACTCACCTCATCACCTTTTTGTCCTGCGAGAGATCGCCCATTGTCACCCTGAAAAAAGACAATTCAATGCACAGTCTAGAACTCAACCAAATGCAATTCAATGCACAGTATAGAACTCAACCACCTCCTACAGAACTGTCCCGGTGTAACCTAAGAAACACACACAAGATGTGACACAAGGACACTCACTGGTTTTCCTCTGAGTCCAGGAACACCAGGAGCCCCCTATAGACAAACACAGGCAAAATAAACACTCATAACACATGCTGACATCATCAGCTGGAAAAAAGGGACAGAAAATCGTACCAAATGCAAGGAATAAACTCATAAACTTAATTCACACTAAGACTGAAATCCTTACCCTGGGCCCAAATGGACCAGGCGGCCCTCTAGGGCCCCTGGAACCAACTTCACCAATCGGCCCCTGTAAACAGGGAACACTGTCATGTCATTTAACAACACAACACTCAGATTCAATTCTACAATGTTTACCTGACATGTAAATACCATCTGACAGTAAAAAAGAGTAGACACTGGTTGCTATGGCAAGCATGCTAGACACAGTAGTAACTAAACTCAATGTCAAATACTAAAGCTATGATAATAACAATGAACATTGTAGTGGTTACTACAGTTATTACAGTAACAATATTATAGCTGATCTTGTGGTTATTATAGCAACAACGTTAGTATGGTGCAGTAACTGAAGTGGATATCATACGTTTTATCAGGAACCTCACTGAACTAAAGTTACCACACTCACAGGAGAACCGGGAATGCCCTGCAGCCCAGGATCCCCCTGAAGAATACACAAGAATACACATTGGGAACGGTGTAAGTGGTGAATTGATAACTGGGGAGGGCGATGAAAGTGAACTTACAGGGAATGAGGAGTAATAGAGAGGCTCCCCTTTGGCTCCCTTGATCCCGGGATAACCCTGCAAATCCACAGAGCAGTGAAAGGCTGAACACACCAGTCACAGGTCTGTGACAGGCACTGCCAACAGGAATGACTGCGGTCATTTGGAGGAACTTCCAAAAAAGCCTACACACACATCTTATATTTTTGTGATGATAGGTTGTTGTTTTTTTTAAGCGCCTAATATGTTCTGTGTTGCGCGTTCATGTTTGTGACTGTTTATGACAGTGCCATCTACTGATGACAACATTCTTAAATGCCATCTGAAAAAAAGGTTAGTCTAAGGAACTTCACAAATTGTTTCATCCTTACATGTCATTTGACCTTATTGGTTTTGAGTAGTCAGCTGAATGAACATCGTTGTTGTCTAGAGATGTTGTTAGCCTACAGGTAGATTATTGTATGCCTTATGAGTAGCAATCAGTACAGGTCCCACTAACACCTGTTACACTGGGTTACACTGGGATCTGAAATGTCACTCAGTACAGGTCCCACTGACACCTATCACACTTCTCACCGCATTCCCATGAGGACCATCTAATCCAGGAAGTCCAGGGAGTCCAGGTTCTCCCCTCGACCCATTACAGCCATCTAGCCCAGGAAGGCCCGGATGGCCTCCGGCACCAGGCTGCCCCTGCAACACGGCAGAACCGAGCTGTCCCTCACAGACACATGCACCGGTACAAAGCTGACAAAGCTCTGCGTGAATGAGCGGTTACGTGCATGCACCATGCTTATGTCTGCACTGTTCAATAACCACCGCTTCCAACATCAGCGCATCGGCTGCAAAGGCTCCCTAATATCAAACACAGGGAGTTGATCCATGCAAGTGGAATCTCAGAACTACATGATCAGAACACCCAGAGAATGATTCACTTACAGGAACACCTTCTAGCCCTATGAATCCAGGAACTCCAGTCTGGCCCTTAAAGACAGAGCATCACAGCACACATACAATCGTATGAAAACACACATTCAACCATATGACAGAAAACATTGATTCATTAACAAAACAATGTACACAGATATATGTACCGTGTCCCCTTGGGGACCTTGTGGCCCGGGCAGCCCCTCCACTCCCCGTTTGCCCTTTTCTCCTTGGAGCCCCCTGGGGCCTATAAAACCTGGAGGACCCTGTGGACCCTGTCTCCCGAGTTTCCCTGGTTGTCCCTTGGGGAGAGGAAGTTCATGCACAATGGTGAAATGTCACAATGTCAAAGGATCAAAAGCGATACATCTAAAAGCATGATTAAACGAGAAGGAGTCAGTGCTCTAAATGCATGTCCCTTTGATTCCCATATAAAAGGCCTTAGTTTTACAAGAGCCAAGTGAAACGGAAATTGCGTCATAATCCTTTGTCCACAAGGGGGCAACAAATTTCTATCCCAAATGACATGACCACTGATAATGATGCTGATATTTTTCAGATGAAAAATTAGATACAGATATATTAGATGTAATATTTGTAAAATAATGCAGTGATATCAATGCGTTATCCCTTTATGTTGCTGTGACGTTTCTGTGACGTTGCTGTGATATTGCTGTGGTGTCACACCCACACAATACCACACAAATAGAAATGACTGAGGAATCGGTATAGGGCCACGGTAAGGTGCGTTCCCTTTGCGGTCAAGGGAGGGTGAAAGTGAGTCCGACCTGGGCCCCCTTGGCTGGGAAACACCGACATTCGGAGCAGTCTCGTCCTGCACAGGGTTCCGGTAGCTTTTCCTGCATATCAGATAAAAAATGTTACTGCAACATTACTGCCTACTCATCATCACGAGTGACAGCAGCAGCAGAACCTGACTACTGTCCACATAGCCTTGTGAGAGAGGACCATGAGTTGGTGACGGTGCTAAGCAGGTTTCACTTGTAGCAGGAGGAGCAAAAAACTCTGGTCACTGCCGCCTTACCTTGTCTGAACCGCAAATGAACGTCAGCGGTGCAAACAGGAACACGCAATGAGCCAAGGCACCGTAAATATTTACAGCACATAGTAGATTATTTGGGCCATTATAACAGCTCTCATCAACAGCTGTTGCAAGTGGAAATGGGCTTTGATTATACTTGCTTACACTGACTTACTTCGATTAAATTTATACTTAACATAACACGCAAAAATTTTATATAATACCATCAATATATATAATTACTAACTTAATTCTTAAACTTAATCATTAGCAAAAATACTCTCAAAAATATTTAAATATACAGATTTCCAATTCAAAACTCAGAGCAACGGCTGTAATCAAGGAAGAGACCCATTCTACTGTGGTGAACTGTATGTGTAGGAGAAATAAAGTTTTGAGAATGGTTGTGCGGATGAAAAAATATGCAACGTGGTTTTATATTCACACACAATTATGAAATATATTTATTTATATTTCCAAAAATTCAAACTCATTGATAGGAGTGGCGTCCACCTGGCCTTGATCTGAAGCATTAATTGGCTTCAGCCAGTATGACAGCTCGGGTCAAAGAGCAACTTCTATAACGTCTGTGCAGCAGACATTGTGGCTCATTGGTTTCATCAGAGGCCAACAATGCAGCTCATTTTCTATTTCACAAGTGCTTTGAACAACTCAGTCGTGGCCTGGTGTACGCCAATGTGAGCTCTACGCAGGAATGCTAATCAAGCTATAGCCTAGCCTTCGTGCCTGCTTTTCCTCAAAATTAGTGGTCTCTTCTTGGAAATGGGTACAACTAAATGAGAAATGTGTGATTTGACCCAAGCTTTATGGATTTAACAGTAATTATCTCTGAATTCGGTAGCGTAGCATAACCACATGGACAAGCACAAAAAACCCCCGCTTTGCGTCCTACGCTGACCCCTAGGTGAAGCATGTGGGCTTTAAGGTGCCGTGAAGAAGTGAGTCCATTGGCATGGCGGTTGAACACCTGCTTGACTGGCCACATAGTTTTCAGGGTGGACTAGATTTATCCTGGGTTCTTAGCAGTGGGTCCCTGGTCTCATAGCTTAGATTTAAAAATTCCATGCATACTTCAGGCTGCCAGGAGTTTACAGCTTAGCTAAGGCAGAAGGTAAACATCTTTTATCAGACTAAGACACTAACAGCCAAGCTGTGGGGCCCCGCCCACAGCCAGGACCTTGTTGGCGCAAGTGCAGCTTTGGCTGATCACACCACACTCAGGTGCTTGCAATCAAAGGCTTTTAAAAATAAAAGTTTGTTTTGAATTCTTTTTTTAAAAAAAAGGCTGTTCTGTTTTATGCTTTTGACTTCTTGCCGAGTTTTTCCATTTACGTTAAGTAAGTTCAGGGAGTCATTTAAAACACAGCAATTACACACGGGGCCTCGATATCGCTCTCCTCTTTCTCACTCAGGTTTTAAGTTTTTATTTACTATTGCTTTCCCCAAAAAATGATCAATGTGATAAATTCAGATAGAGGTCTCATTGCCCAATTATATTAATAAAAAACCATTTACCATTTGATTAATTGATATTTACTTTTAGATCCAAGCTGGAACATTCCAAAGGTCTTGTGTACCCGTGATGCTTGTTTCTTCAAAAGGAGAATTTATTTCTTGTTTATTTTTTTTGTTTATTGGTTAAGTTTACTGATACTGATGGAAACCTGAGTGATTTTCGTGATACTTGAATAAATGTTTAATTTTACCAACTACATGTCAAAGCAGTGTGTGGCAGTTGAAAGGGTGTCGTGGAAACCTGGATGTTACATCATGTGGTTTGTAGTATGAACTTTTTAGACCCAGATGAGTAGGAACAAGACCGCCTGAGAGAGAGAACCGTAACATGATCAAATTCATCCCATTTATCCCCACATGGTTGACTTCCCTGAACAAGAACGCAAATGAATGTGCAATTCAAAAAATCAATAGACAATTACCAACTATTGTAGTCATTATGTGCTTTACAAATGCCATCCTAAAGCTATGAAAAGGCACATCATAAGTGGAGGAAAGAAAATTGACATTATTAAATGAAGTGAAAAAGTTAAATGGGTGATGATAGAAACATCTGATGATAGTTGGTAGATGATAATGATAAAAGCAATGCAACATTAATTTGATCGCTTGGTGTTGTGATTGTTTCATGTTCTGATCATTCCGTGTCGCGACCATGTCATGTTGTGACCACTATGAAGTGACCATGTCGTGCTGTGTCTGTTTCGTGTTGTAACTATGCCGTGTTTTGACCATGTTGTGTTGTGACCATGTCATGCTGTGTCTGTTTCGTGTTTTCACCATGATGTGTTGGGACCATGACGTGTTTTGACCATGATGTGTTGTGACCATGTCGTGCTGTGTCTGTTTCATGTTTTGACCATGATGTGTTGGGACCATGACGTGTTTTGACCATGATGTGTTGTGACCATGTCGTGCTGTGTCTGTTTCATGTT